>JBBYHM010000025.1:1673481-1697570 GCA_038381775.1 Adansonia rubrostipa | reverse complement strand
ATTATCTAGAGAAGCAACTTAACTGTTGCATGTGACAGAATACAACCCCCAATTACATGAACTATGATGATAGAATCCCATCTTCAATTACATGAATAAAACAACAAATCCTTAAGCAAATATGGAAGAGCTTAGTCCCCATGAGTTGCAAAGCTCGAGGTTGACAACATCTGGTCGAATGTTTCTTAAGCCTGACACTCTTACCTGATCATGTCCTTAAGTTTCACCAAAACCACTTCCTTACTGGTTTGTTAACTGCTGGAAACATCTACAAACGCCAAGGGCAAGATGATAAAAATGAAAGCCTTCTCTTTTAACTTGTTGCTTGCCCATCGTAACTCTTATTGCCATCTACCAATTATGCGCTTCAATTGGCAGAGATGCCACATGATATAAGTCTATTCTGTGATTTTTGGATTCTTGATCAGACTGGCATAAAACACACATTCCATCAATATCCATGCCCCATGAAATAAGTCTATCCTTAGTTGGCGACCTGTCAAGAGCTGCCATCCAAGCCACCGGTGAATGCCTGGGAGTATGAAGAGGGAACCAAATCAGCCTATCCCATTCTACCTTCCTCTACTTAAGTCCAAGCTCATTCCATACGTTGGTAATAGAGTTTTAGTACCAGAATGCTTCCAGACCATAATTCCATCTTGACAACATGTGAATTGTCAAGCCAAATTTCTCATATGTAAGGGCTTTCTCCACGTTCGACTGCTCCCATAAGTTATGGGAGCTTGCCATAATGTCCCGCCTTTGAGTATGTATGCCTTAATCCATGCAATCCATAATGATCCAACGTGGGTGAGCAAAGCCCACATGTGCTGAAGGATGTAAGCTTTATTCCAGGTTGACAGATCCTTCAATCCTAACCCCCTTCAGATTTAGGACAGCATAGGGAACTCCACTTTACTCTTCCCTTTGCTGCAATCTCTCCTCCTTTTCAAAAGAACTTAGAGCGTAACTACTTTACTTTCTTGATAATACTTTTAGGCAGAACAAAATGTCCCTTTGCTGCAATCTCTCCTCCTTTTCAAAAGAACTTAGAGCGTAACTACTTTACTTTCTTGATAATACTTTTAGGCAGAACAAAATGTCGACACCAAAAGTTTGAAACATCGAACAACGCATCTTGAATAAGTTTTAAGTCTTCTAGCATAAGAAAGCTGTTTGGCTGCCCAACTATTAATCTTTTTGGATATTTTCTCTAGCAAAATAGCACAGTCCTCTGTTAGTCTTCTTATAAACAAAGGGACTCTTAGGTACCTAATAGGTAAGTGAGCCGGCTTGAAACCTGTCAGCTGTTGTATTCCAAGTAGAACATTCCTATTTGTACTAGTAGAAAAATTTCACTCTTCATGGAATTGAGTTAGAAATGCTGCAGTATACATTGTAAACCAACTATTGAGTCTAGGCAACCCTTCGTAAAAGTCAATAAGTCGTCAGCAAAGCGAAGGTAAGCAAGCTTAACTCTATAACAATCAGGATGATAGCTAAGCACACCATGATGGGCTTTGCATCAAGCATTCCAGACGGTACATTCACGGCCAATACAAAAAAGTAAGAAGAAAGAGGGTCTCTTTGCCTTATTCCTCTTGCTCCATGAAAATAACTTACCAAGCCTCCATTTAGGGAAATGGGAGTATTTTGGTGAATTAATACAGGTTTTGATCCATCTGATGAACAGCTCAGAAGGTTCTAAAGCTGATAAAACAGTAGGAATAATCTCTCAACTCAGCAAATCAAATGCTTTCCACAAATCAATCTTTAGTGCACAGCTAAGAGATAAAGTTGCTCTATCATACCCCCTAACAAGTTCTTGGGCCACGAGAATATTGTCAATTACACTCTTCCCTGGTATAAATGCACTTAGATTGATAGAGATCAAAGTAGGAAAAAGAAGGGTAAGTATGGATGTGATGATTCTGGTGATACACTTTTAAATAATGGAGCACCATGATATTGGTCTGAAGTCCTTCATTTGGCTGAGACTTTGACTTTTTAGTACAATTGCAATGCTAATAGAATTAAAAGCTGGGATCATGGTTTCTATTCGGAAGAGGTGATGAATAGCTTCAATGCTGATACAATTGACCAAGCTGTTTTAAAGAATTGAGCTGTAAAACCGTCGGATCATGAGGCTTTGTCACCATTTTGAGAGAATATGGAGTTTCTAACTTCTTCGCTAGTCACTGGTCTACTTAAGCCTTAAACTGAGCGGCTAGATTGAAGGGGAAATAAAAATAAAAAATATATTTTCCTCTAATCGTAGCAATTAGTAAAAATATATGTTATGACGGTTGTTTTTAAAATACTCCCAAGAAAAAGAAAAAAAAGAATTAAAAACCCATCTGATGTAAAAATCACTTCTTCACTACTCTTGTACTCTAGACTAATATGAGGTCTAAACAATAGGTAAAATCAAAACCCTTTCCCCTAGTTCTCTTTCTCTCTGCTTTCCCGTCTCACCCTCTCTTCCTCTTTCTTTGAGGACTCCGATGGACGAAGACGATGAGTTCGGAGATCTGTACACGGACGTTCTCAGGCCTTTCTCCTCCGGTGCAACGCCACCACACCAGCCTTCTCCTACAACCGCACATCTCCACCGTCCGATCGATTTCAACCTTCGATCCCAAAACGACGGCAATACCCTCTTTGGAGCTCCACGCCCGGTTCCCGACTCTCAAAACCTAGCGCCCTTTAATTTTCATCCTCTTCTTTCTTCTGCTGCTGCTGCAGCTCCGGGTTCGATCCCTAACCCCGATTCAGCTCCCGAGCCAATGGTTTTGGATTCTAAACAAGAACCTGCCGATGGAAAAGAGGTTAAATTCGATATTGAAGAGGGGGGTAGTAACGTACTGGAGGATACCTGCTCGGATGACCCGATAATCCCGGGTTTAACCGAATCGGTTCGCCGGGAAGATTCTGGAAGGAACAATGACGGAAGCGATAACGGAATTCGAGGCAGCGGCCAAGTGGAAGCCGCGGGAGAAGAGAATGATTGGGATAGTGACAGTGAAGATGATCTACATATAGTGTTAAACGACAACAACCACGGTCCGATGGCTATGGAAAGAGGAGGAATGATGGGGGAAGATGATGATGACGACGACGAAGATGGGGACCCGCTTGTGATAGTGGCTGATGAAGGTGCAAACCAAGGGATGGAGGAGCAGGAATGGGGTGAAGAAGGACGGCAGCCGGTGGATGGGGAAGGAAAAGAAGTGGTGGAAGCGGGGAAGGTTGGCGCTGCTGGCAGTGGAGGAGGGAGCGTGGTTGCGCCAAAAATGGGGTACGGCAATCATGGGTTCCATCCGTTTCATTCTCAGTTTAAGGTCAGTGTGTTATCATGTTGATGCTGTTGTTGTTGAATCAAACAATATGGAAATATTTGGACAAACATTGGGGTTTTTGTTTGTCATATGCCCCCAATTGTTCGATGAATGATTACGATTTACTTTAGTTATTGGTTTGTAAACTTTGTACAGAAAGGAGTGATAAATAACAGTTGCATATTTTAAAATTTTTATGGCCAAGTGGCAAAGATTTGAGTGGAAATTAGATTTCGAAGTTTTTTGCTTTGATATTATATTTAGATATTGAAGATCATAAGTGGCAGTCAAAAATTATTATGTTTATCCATGAACTAACCTTCAGTCTGTTTGACGAGCCTTTGATGGTTCTCATGGTAGGCTCAGAAGTACGTCTATCAATATTAACCTGCGGATGTTTCTGCTGCACTCAAAATCTCTCTTATTTCAAGGGTCAAAATTTCTACGAATTCTTGACTAATGCAATACTGACTTTTAAATTGTAAGAAAAGGGTGATTTGTTTAATCTTCCTTCTGATCCTAAACCTGAACCAACACGTTAAAGAAATGGTTTGGTCGTAAGTTTTGTTTGTCGAATGTTCTGGGGCATTAGTTAATGGTTTCAATAATAAAACCTTTACAGATATGATACAAAACTACAACTACAGTTAATGTTTGTTTGCGTAATATGTGAAGATATGTTTGTTGATCTCTCACGTGTCTCCACTAATAATTCTTGGTAGGAGCCGTTGAAAATGAACAATTATGTTAGGAACTATTTTTTTTTCATCAAGTAATTTTTGCTCGAGCAAATCTAGATGCTTCTGAAAAAAAAGTGCACAACCTGTTGGTAAAAAGATATGAAATCATAGAGAGTAACATTGTTTTTGAAGGCACAATATTTCTGTTTCTTGAAATGTAAGCTAGATCAACTACAAACCTTCGATGAAAATTCTTCTCTTCATACTTGTTCCAAAACATTTTCCAACAGCAGTTGATTCAATTTACCTAACCCTTTTCATTGATTATGTCACAGAGTTTAAGTTATTTCCAGCTTGAGATGCTTATTGCAAGTGACGTTTTGGTGTCTTGTCTATGTGTCGTGACCTTGGTAATTGTCGTATTAGCTGTTCATTTGCCACTTATTTCCTCTTCCCTACCATCATTGTATTGTTAGCTCTATGTTATGATCGTTGTATCATTTGATATCCTTGTCTTTTGGTTTGTGTATTGTCTCCATGCGAGCTATAAAGTGACTTCTATCTCTCATTTAGATAAAGAAATTTTGATTTAGCAGTCTTTTTTACTTAAAACCGATTGGTGATATGATGCAAAGTTGGCCTTAGTCTTGAATGTGTTATTCAATTGAAAGTTTTTTGCATGTTGTCAAGGTTCTGATCATCTTTTGTAAACTGCAACTTTTATAGCTGAAGGGAAAAAATTGCATTGCTGGATGATCATCCCATTTCTTTTATTACGTCCTTATGCTGCTTGTTCACTTTGGTTTCTGATTAATGATGTTATATAGTTTCTGTGTCATGCAGTACGTAAGACCTGGTGCAGCACCAATGCCTGGAGCCACTGCAGGTGGTCCTATAGGAGCCCCAGCTCAGGTTCGTCCAATCATGGGTGCTATGGCTGGTCGTGTTAGAGGTGATTGGAGACCACCTGGCATGAAAGCTGGTCCTCCCATGCAAAAGGGTTTCCATCCTAGTTTCGGGATGCCTGGTTGGGGTAACAATATGGCAGGGCGAGGTTTTAGTGGTGGGCTGGAATTCACACTTCCTTCTCACAAGTAATTGCTCAATAGTCTATAATTATATTATTTTTTAACATTAGTTATAGTTTGAATTTTGTGCATGTTATACTAAATTCATTTAATTTTGGCTTGTAGAAGCTGAATAGGAAGACAAATTGCTTATTGCAGGATGCATTTTGGCTTCTGTCATAATTTGTTGTATTTCATTCTTCAAATATCATGGGCAAACTATTTTAATTTCCTTTTTTGTTTTTACCTGACTGATTTTTTATTAATCCTATGTGATGCCAGGACTATATTTGATGTCGACATTGATAGTTTTGAGGAAAAGCCATGGAAATATCCTGGTGTTGATCTTTCCGAGTTCTTCAACTTTGGTCTAAATGAGGAGAGCTGGAAAGATTATTGCAAACAGCTGGTAATTATTAATTTGAATGATTCCTTATTTCATTCTTATGGGAACTAAGATCGTAGAAGATTGGATGTTAAAATCCTGTAGGAACAACAACGCTTGGAGAAAACCATGCAAAGCAAAATTCGTGTTTATGAAAGTGGGCGAACGGACCAGGTAATTAGGTGTTTACGGATATCTGAGAAAATTTTTCCCTTCAACACTTAAGTACTTGGATTGATGCCATGATTTCTGCAGTTCTGCTATTGCTATTAAGGATATAATTGTCTTGGTTTCTTTTAGGATTATGATCCAGATTTGCCTCCGGAATTGGCAGCAGCAACTGGGCAAGAGGTTCCAGCTGATGCAGCTAATCTTGGAAAGTCAAATGATGGACAAAATGACGTGACAAAAGGAACTGCTCGAGTGCGACCACCGCTAGTAAGTTTCAGTTACTTGCTTTCAGTACATGCTTTATAATTATAGAAGGCATCATGTTAGATGCATATTCTACAGCCATACTTGTATTTTCTCTGCAGATACTTATCTTGTACTCTTAGCTTGTATGATATGTGCTTGATCTGTGTCGGTATCTTCTCTTCCATTGCTTTCCAATATTAAATAACTACTTTGTTATGAGTGGAATGGACAATTCCATGTATTATAGATCTTTGTGCTATTCTTTTTATCTGTTCGATATTTTAATTTTTTTTATTTACTGTACCAGCCAACTGGGAGAGCAATACAGGTGGAGGGAGGTTATGGGGAACGCCTCCCCTCCATTGATACTCGGCCACCTCGTATACGTGATTCAGATGCAATTATTGAGGTTAGCAGTGAAACCTTGTTCCAATTGCTCTTAGCCCAAGTCTTATTTAGTGTCCATGTGCTGCTTGTGCAAAATTGTTTTAACTCTTAATTCTTTAAACAGATTTTCTGTCAGGATACTCTAGACGATGAATCCTCCACAGGCAATGCTGTCGAAGACCGAACTGAAAATGATATGCCAAGGGAGGATCTTAGAGGAGATCTTGCATCTGAAGCTGATGTTGCAAATGAAGATACTGAATATTTTGATGGTTTGCCGGATGCTTATAATAGTCAAAAGAGGGAGCTAGTTGAAAGGACTATGAATTCTGTTCACGGTAAAGTGCCTGAAGATGACACGACTTTGCCCTTCGGTGCAGAATCATCACATCCATATGGTCCTGGATCGAGGGGTCTGAGTCCTATATATCGTGGTGGAAACTTTGGCAGCCCTCGTGATGAGAGGTATCAATCTAATAATCTTGGATTAATTTATTGTCATTTCTTTTGGCTAAAGTTAATACTATTACCTAATATCATCTATACTGTTGCTTTTTGTGATACTACACTACTTCAAGTAGAGTGATGATGCAATGGTCCACCACAAATATGACCCTACAATTGGTTGGTTCCAGTTTTGTTGATCTAATTTGTTTACTTTTCCGCTTGCATCTTTCATGTGGAAAATAAAAGCAAGATGTAGTTGGGATAAATAGATACATTAGTTGCTACGTTAAGAAGTATAACTAAACCTGCTTTCATGTGCCTTGGGAAGCAACGAATGAATTTGATGGACATTAGGAGTCATAAAAAATGATGTGGAAGTTTTCTATTTGTCTGAAGGAAAAGGGAAAATAAATGTGAATCAAGATGGCAATAGTGAAAATTGAGGAAGTTGGTAGTAGTTCCTTATTATCATTGACTGATCAAAATTGTCCTGTTTTACTTGTACTCCGTATGCGTAACTAATAGAGATGCTTTTGCCTTTTTTGACTTTTTAGCTGTAGCACTTTCCATTATAGTTTGTTTTCTTTAAGCAGATGCATTACTTTCTAGAGTGTTTTGCTCTGATGGGAAATGAAGTCCTGTTGCTGTTATCCCTCCCCTTCTGTTTTCTGATGAGTCAATACATAGATGAATTCCATGTCTTCATGATCCATTTCATAATTTGAAAGCAAGATATACAAGTTAGTGTTAAGGGCAGCTCGTGACTTTGGGCAAGGATTTCTTAATTAATTGTCTTTGATTGTTTTTATGGTTTCCATTAGCTTGAGGTTTTAGTGTGTTATTGAGGTGGTAAACCTACATCTGCATGAATAAATGCCACTAACCCTCTTCTTCCTGCAGGCATGGACAGGGAAAATCCCGTGAGAGATCCCTTCCCATGACACCTATTCGAGGTAAAGGGGACAAGTTCAGTGATACCCGTACCCGTGAGGAAGAATCTGTTGGAAGCATGGATCGTAAATCTCCTCTCCTAGTTAGAGATGCCAGGGAGATAAGTGTGGAGCATAAGGATGACATTGATGATGAGCTTGAGCTGGCTGATGGTAGCCCTGTTTCAGAAAAGGATGAGCTGATAAATAACACCATTAAAGATGAGAATTCACTTTGTCTCATGAAAAACGAAAAAATTGTGTCTCAAGTAGAGCAACAAAAGCTTCAAGAACTTGATGGTGATGAGGATTCTATGGCTGCAAGAAGTAGTGTCAACAGCGAAGCAAGATCAGGCAGCAGCAGTTATTATCAGAAGTGGCGAGATGGTGCTGGGGATGAAGTCGTTCAAGGGGGACACTCTTCTCACATCGGGATTGTCAAGAAGCATCTTGATGAACATGATCAGAATTTCCGGAGAAAAGATCGTCATGTGAAATGTGAGATTGAAAGAAGTCAAATTGTAGGTAAGCCAGGGGAGGATTCTTATACTCTTAGAGACTTTGATTCTAGCTCGACATATGATTTGCACACCAAAAGAGAGGGTTTTGATAGGCGAAGGGAGGCTGACAACCTTGATGGTACGTGGCAACGGAGAGAAGATGATTTTTGCAGCAGAAAAAGTAGAACTGAAGACTTAAGGAAGAAAGAGCGTAATGTTGAAAGGGGTTCTGAGAACAGGGCTAAGGTTCGAGAAAGTGAGAGGACTGACAAAGATGATTATCCACCTTCTAGAAAACAGTTGGATAATGGCATATATAAAGTTCGTAATGATAAGGATGTCAGTGCAAGACATAGGGAAAGAGATGATAATTTGAAGAGTAGGTATGAAGCAGCAGATGATTACCACGGCAAAAGAAGGAAGGATGAGGAGTATCTGAGGAGGGATAATGCAGACAGAGAGATCTTGCATGGACACAGAGAATCTAGCAGCAGTCGCAGAAAGCAAGAAAGGGATAAAACTTTAGTCCCGCGTAAGAGAGCGGAGCAACAAAGAATTAGAGACAATTTTGATCAAAGTCATTCAGTTGGGCACAAAGATGAGATTTGGTTGCAGAGAGAGAGGGTTGAGAGACAGCGGGAGAGGGTGAGGAATGAATGGCATAGGCTAAAGCAATCCCATGACGGAAGTTTATCAATACGGGAGAGAGAAGAAGGTCGACGGACTGCGAGTGGGGGGCACACTGAAGACAAAGCGTGGGTTGGCCATACCAGGGCAAAGGATGAACACAAAGTTTCTGAAAAAGAATACCAACTCAAAGAGACAGTACGCTGCAGTGAACAAGTGAAGAGAAGGGATCGGAATGATGAGGAACGTTTCTCGGGCCATAGAGGGCGTGAAGATTCGTATGCACGTGGCAGCGATGAGAGAAAATCCAGGCAGGAAAGGTCAAGCTCTCGGAGCGACCATGCTGTCAATGCTTCAGATAGCCAAAAGGGGCATGAGAAGAAGCCTAAAGAAAACATTAGGAAGAATAGAGAATCAGAAGCTAGAGATCCAATCAGTTTGGGTTCTGCCAAGAGAAGCCAAGAAGATTTAAATGGTTACAACAATGCAACGGTATGTTTCATAGACTCTAGGACAGAATGTTTCTTTAGAAATAAGGAGAAAAATACCATAACAGTATTCTGGATATGAGCCTATGCATGTGCATACTTATATAATCTTCCATTGAACTTGTTGCAGTTTCTTCAAAATTGAAGATTCTGGTTTTAATTACTTGATCATGCTGTCTTAGAAATATCGTTTTTAAATCTCTCTCACTCTCTACACACACACACACATATATATATATATGTATCTGTTAAGAATCTGGTGAACTTTGTGTTGTTTCCTGCACAATTCTCATGTCCTAGACATTTACTTTTAGATTGAGAGTAATTTAAACTACACAATTCATGAAGCCTTTTTTGCGAAGCATATGATTTGCTATTCAGGTAGATAACTTTTATGGGGTGGGGGGGGGGGGGGGGGGGGGGGGGGGGGGGGGGGGGGGGGTTTGTGGTTAGGGGGGGGACTTTTTGGGGGGAGGGGCCCCCCCCCCCCCCCCCGGGTCCCCTTCTGGTCCTAAGCATGTGCTGAGGATTTAGTGATAAGTCTTAGTCTCTCTATAAGATCAATCTTATTGTCCTTAGTTTTCAATTTTTGTTTTTATAATGCGTCAGCAAGAACACACCATTCCATCTGAATTTCCTTGATCATACAATCAGTTTGGACAACAGTTTCAACTGACAATATTTATGATTTGCTGCTGTTTATAAAGCTTTGACCTTGGACTTGAATTTTCTGTTCATTTATCAGTAACCTTTTTTTAAGCATACTATTTGGCTGTCATCGTCTTTGCCATTTTTGAGGCTTGCAAAGTTAATTCTGTGGTCGCTCTTTCAGTATGAATTTAGTATTTTATTTATTTGCATCAAGGCATTTTTTGGACTGAGGAAAGGGGATGGGGGAAGACCTTTCAAAGACCTTTCAACTTTTCATTTCTTAAAAGACTTCAAATCAGGGGGATTTGGCGGGTAAGGATTCCTCAGTAAAACCTCTTTAACTCTGTAGAGAAAACTATGCTTATTTTAACATTTCATTTTAATATGTAAAGGTTGTACTTTTGAAAGAAAATGGTAGGTTATCACTGTCAATAAGCTTGATTTCGGATAACATGATCTAAATTAAACATGAAGGATGGTTCAGATTAAGGATAGTTCAGATTTGCACTTAACATCTATGGTTAGAACTTTGGTTTTTGGACTTTTCCTTTGCCATCATAAAGACAGTGTATTCGGTTGCAATTTTAGTAGCTTGTTAACTACGGAATCCCTTCCCAATTAAATTATGGAATTGCCCTGCTGCAGTACTCTTTCTATTAATATTGTTGATATAATTGTAACAGGTATAATTGTTTTCTATCATTATTATCATTATCTTTTGCCTTGCGTAGGGCTTGAAAAGTGATGGGAAGAATGACTCTTCCAGAAAACATAGAGAAGATGCTTCTTCAGATGATGAACAGCAAGAGTCAAAACGAGGGCGCTCCAAATTGGAACGTTGGACAAGCCATAATGAGAGGGATTACGGTATCAACAGCAAGTCATCAGATTCTTCAAAGTTTGAGATTGAGAAGATCAATAATGTCGGAGCTTCAGAGTCTAACAAATTTATGGATGAACCTGGTAAGTCAGTTGAGCCTGCTGAGAACAATCACCCTTTGTCAGACAATAAAGGTGTCAGTGAGTCAGAGATCAAGGATGCTGATACAAGGCCATTGGAGGATCGGCATCTTGACACCGTTGAGAAGCTTAAGAAGCGAAGCGAGAGGTTCAAACTTCCAATGCCCAAGGAAAAAGATGCCATGGCAATAAAGAAGATGGAGAGGGAGCCACTGCCTTCAACCAAGAATGAAACTCCTGCGGATTCAGAGATTAAACAGGAGAGGCCAGCACGAAAACGAAGATGGATCAGCAAGTAATAGTGGATTAAGTAACCGACATTTCTGCTGTGTTGCAAGGTACATGTACCATAGAACGTAACTGCGCATCCCTGGCATGCCATATATTTTGAAATGGCTACTATAAAGGTTCCAGGGATGCGCATTTATCACAATTACGTTCATAACACGTATGCTATTGTAACAAGGCTGCCGCCATGTGCTTTTTTTTCAGCCCTATGTGTATATACTAGTGAATGTAACATTGAACTAGTAACAAATGGTGGCACATATTCCGTTTACTGTCAGTTTGAGATGTGTTACTCAGATTGCTTAATCTGGGTGTGATGAAGGTCACGCAGTCCTTTGTTTTGGCCTGTGTCTACGGCATAACCAGTAAGCAGATGCGATAATTTGCATCTGCAATGGCTGGAGAAGATACTTGGAGAAGGTGGCATGGATTAACGGTTGAAACTTGAAACCATTATTTGTATACCCATGCTTATTAGATTTTATTAATTTTCTCGGTTTTTTCTTTTAATATACAAAAGAAGTCACAGCTTGAAAATAGAAAAAGGGTTATTCATGTCAGTTTTGAATTATAAATCTTTTAGATGTCACTTTTGAAAGAGGAACACTTTTGAAAGAGAAACAAATTGAATCAAGTTTTGGATTTTTGTTATTCAGTTTTTAATGATAATGTTTTTTTTTTTTTTTTAATTTAAAAAATTGGATTCAAATCCATCGGGGAGGAGAAGCAACTATTCAACTAAAATCTTCGTCCATTAGTATGACTTTTTCTTTCTGTATTTGGTTGAATTTGCTGCCATAGACTACAGTGCTATGCATTGACATCCTCCATGGCAAATATGCTGCAATCAAATAGGTTGTTTTTATCGAGGGATTTGTTTTTGGGTTTCTGTAATTGTCTATTTGTGTTGTTGACTAGACAGATTGGATTCTGCATGCTTAAGTTTCTAAGTGTTGGTTTCAATATATGTTCACTAGTCCAATCCTGGGAAAAGTGATTGTATTTGAAGTGTTTGATCTGACTTCCCATTAAATTCAAGATTTTTTTTAGGCTTGTTTTCCAGCTTACAAGGCATTTTCAGCACAGAGATGAGACGTGAAATTTTGGGTTGTCTCGTTTTTTCTTTTTCAATTTTAGCTTGTAAGTCCATGGCTGCTCTGGAGCGCATGGGCATTGGGAAAATAGCAAAAGAGAAGGCAAGAATGCTTTCAATGGGTCAGCGAAAGAGGCAGCAGCTTGGGACGTTACTTGCAATTGATCGGCCAGTTTGGCTGCTGGATGAGCCTTCAGTTGCATTGGATCATGAAGGGGTGAGGTTGCTAGAATACATTATTGCAGAGCATAGGAAGAAGCGTGGAATTGTAATTGTCGCAACACATCTCCCAATTAAGATTGAAGATGCCATGAATTTGAGGTTGCCAGTTGCCACCAAGGTTCCCCAGAAGGATGACTTTGATGCACATTCTTGATCAGTCAGACACTATATAAACCAGACATAGTGAAATTCTTATCTGTTACTTAGATTTGAGTGTAAATATCAAATACATGCTTGTGTTAGATACGAATGTATTCAACTTTTTTTAAATTTTGTACTTAAAATGTTATATTTTTGTAACCATATCTGATGAGCTTTTAAAGTAGTGACTTGGAAAGAAAAATACAGATGTACTTAAAAGAAAAATAAAAAAATCAGTCATCTCATTGTTTCTGCCTTGTGCTAAAGCCGTCACTACAGCTATACTGGTGCATCCTTATTAACAATGTGCAACACCAGCCATATATCTCTGTGCTCCTTTCGGACATAGAATCAGGAATCTCTAGTTAGGAAACAGGACAATGAGGACATGGTGAAAGAAATATAGGTATGCCCTGAGACACGAGAAGAGGAACATGCTTCTGTTGTTTGAATGTAAAGCATTAGATTAGGTAAATTTTTACAATTGATAGTTGTGAGTTGTGACGATATGGCTCAAATATTCAAAATCCCAATAACATTGTGGCGGCTGCCAAGAATCCCACTCTGAAATGTCCCATAACTTGTTTAAGTATATTAGTAAACAATTAACTTAGTAAGAGCGACAAAAAGCTGGCGCGCATCTAGTACTATCATTGGTGATTGGACCCAGAATGATGTCACATAATAATAATCCGACATTATTAGCAACGACCAGTCAGGAATTTCCGATGCCAATGAGAGGCTGTAAACGTTTTCAATTTCCATGACTTGACAATAATTATTAGGTAATTGATTGATCTTCGGACAGTAACATGGCTTCATGTGGAAGGCTTTATCAAATAATCAAAGCTGAAACATATGTAGCTGTCGGATCTCAGACAGGAGCTCGCACGCTTAGAACACATAGATCTATCAAAGAAACTGATTTTTGCAGAGCCAGAAGAAATGAAGAGGTCAACATCGTGGCTTTGTACTTTGGCTACTCAGCTATCTCTTTGCTTTGCTCTCTACGTAGTTCTCAACTTGGGTCAGCCCCAAAAGCTGGTTTACAACGATAATAGTAGCCCCCTTGATCTGTACTTCATCAGTGTTAGAGGAGGCTTTAGACCACCCAAAGAACAAACCCATCTTCTCAAACTGGTTAGTTCCCACTGTTTCTTCTTTTTTCCATTTTGTTTTCTAATCAAGTTTATATTCCATGTTGAATTTAGCTTTTGTCACAATCTCACTTTTTGTTCCTCCTTTTTCATGGGGTGGTGTTTTGGATTGTGTATTGGGGCACGGGTTAATTATTACTTTCTACTGTTTCTATTCATGTTCTAATGGTGTTGATGATTGTTGAACTTCTATTAAGATCAAGTCCAACAGAGTTATTGACGCTGAATCGGTGGGTGAGGGTTGAGGCTTTCTTCTTTTAACAGAATCAGATTTTCTTCAATTTCTTTCGTTCTATTTACCTAATTATATTTAACTCATTAGCTTTGGTTCCCTATTTTTATTCTCTCCATCTGAGATGATTGCATCAGATCATAATCAGATGTTGTGTGAATTTCCTGACTAAATTTCTTGTCCTTGATAAAGATGGAGAATGTGGCGAAAGCTTATGATGTAAGGTTTGTGGTGAACATAAGCGAGCTTGGGGAGGGTGATCCGCTCATGCAGAACGTAAGTCCTCCCTGCATTTTCTCTAATTGCTTGTCATAGAGCAAAAATCCTTTTCAATAAGTTCAATATACAAAATTCTTTCTGGCTTGGTTTCTATTGCTAGTAGTGACTCTAAATATATATCTTCTGCAGATGACCAGGCTCTCTCCGTTACTGAATGTTCCCTGGTAATAGATCCTCTTGCCAATTACGTCTCTCACTTGGGTGCATTAGCATCATATGCAGAAGTCATTATATGTGCTGCAATGTCTTGAAATACAACACTTTACAAAGATAATAACATGTTTGCCTTCATCTACCAGCCTTGATTCTGTGAGTAGTGATAGATAATGGTGCTTGTAGGTACACCACTGGAGGTTCTAAATGTGACGGACTTGGTTGCTTTCTCCAGCAGATCAAACTACCCCGTGGAAGAATATTAGATATCGTCGGTTTGAATACTGCTTCACTGCAGGTGGATACTTGTTTGTCAAATCAAGCATTCTAAATTTGTTCTTTCTTCACTGCAAGTATGATGAGATGATAAAAGGAAAATCCTACTGGCTCCTGCACCATCCATTATAATATCTGTAACATGTTGGTCGGAGTTATGTTCTCTTTAGCATTAGTTGTTTAAGCTACCTTTCTGTCATAATTCTCGGTTTGAAACCTTAATAGATTGGCTATGGGGATATTACCATGATGAGAGGCCCTACATGGGAGAGCAAAGTGTGCTACCATCTTCTTGCTACACTCTCAGAAATTTGAATGTGTTAACCGAATTGTACTTTCAAGAAATTATTAGCTTACTTTTTGTCTTACTTATGAGCATAAATATTTGCGTTAATGATCTTTCTTCTTTCCTCTAATTTGTGCACATTATGAAACTGTAAGGATGCAGCGCTTGTAGGATCATTAAGTGGCACGAGGGGCAGTTTGTTAAATTGGCTGACAAGGACCCTAGAAGCAACCATTAGTAGCTGGTAAATGAGACCACATCCTGTTGGCTGGTCATAGTTTAGTCTTGCAGTAGGTCTAGTTAACTTAGCTTTGACAAAGGTTTCTGACCTCAGTGATGATAGTAATGATCTGAAACTGAAATACAGTCTCAGCTGAGTTAGCTTCTTTTGTTTTAAGTAAGAAATCTTGTATATTTTGTTCTTTGGCTATTGTTCAGCCTGACTGCAGAAGTTAAAACTTTGAGAAATGCTCCATATTTTCTTGAATTGTGCTGCTTTTTCCCACAGGCTTCCTCTTAGAGTTTCAGCTACTTACCATTGAATGCTTATAGATTTCCATCCCTAGTAGTAATTATTCTTTTATTATCTATGAATCCAGGAGTATAGTAGTTGGATTCCACCCATTGATTGCATGTGAAGAGAATGAGGAGCAATTGATTGCAAAGCAAGTTAATGAGCCTCTACACCGTTTATTTGTGAAGTTCGGAGTGGTGAGGCTTCTTCAAATACAGTATCATAGTGAACTCCAGCGTCCCCATAAATTTTTAAGTTGATAAAAACAAAGGGAAATTAAGAAGAAAGAAAAAAAACCTTTTTCTTTTTTTTTTTTTCATTTCAACATCACATTACTGGTAAAATCTAGATGCTTGGACTGACACTTAGTATTGTGCCTGTTTCTAGAATGTTTACCTAAGCCAGCAAGGCTGCTTTAGCTATGCCCTTCAAGATAACGTTGCTTATATAGGTAGCCCGGGTTTGACCGAAGGGGAATCCCATTTGGATTCAGCCAACGGAAGATACCTAGTTAGAAAGTGAGTTATACTTTCAAATACCGCTGTCAATCTGTACTCCATTTCAAATATTAATTCTAAACGACTTTTTTTGTCTTTTTGTTCCTCAGAGAAATGACTAATGGATTTCTTCTCCATAGACTTGGCTTGCAGGAGATGGTAAGTACTTGATTCATTTTCAACTGATCATAGTTCATGTCGTAGAAACTTACCAGTGTTTCTAACTCTAAAGCATCCATAAATATTGGTATTAGGCGTTGGATGTCTAAAATCTGGTTTCTTTCTTGCCTGCATCTTTCCATCATTTTATGGCAGGTGACCTACTTTGTTACCTCGGCAGGGGAGGTCGTGAACAAAATTGTAGTCCAACAAAGGGGCAGACAGGTCATGTAAATGTCTAATGGTGAAATCCTACAGTCAACACATCTTTGAATCCAGCATCGATTGAATCAAGACCAAGGTGGCATGAAGACGCTTTCTGCATTGGTAGAAGTAATCAAAGTTTACATACAAACAGCTTATCAGTTTATTGAAAGTTGAAGATGTTATTGGTGGATCAGTTGGATGATGTTGCATTAGAGGCAGAATTGTAATTTCTTTGGCTAAAGCATGGATATTCATGCTAGTATTTTACTGTCATAAGGTATCTTTTGAAAAGAAAAACAAATAAAATAGAAAGAAACTGATTAACATATTGATCAGAGTTTCAATGAAATCCATGTGCTACCAGATCTTTATTCCAGTTGCTGGCTATGGTTACAAACCATGAAATATTACGCTATGGAACACAAAAATAAACAATGAAACGTTATGTTGTAGACAGAGTCAATAAAAAAGAATCAATGACTCAATGTCCCAGAGATAGCAACGTGAAAGCCAAAATCACTGCTAGACGAAGACCAAAGTTGGCTGCAATTGCAATGCCACTTGAAGAAGGAGCGGCTGCACCTGGGGAACCTGGTGTTGCTGTAGATGATGATAAATTGGCTACTGCAGGTAGTGGAGGGTTGATGACATCTGCAACCTCAAGCGGCGGGTTGGGGGGACTTGCTGGTGCCAGTGCCGCTCCCTCGGAAGTAGCTTGCTTTAGCAGTGCACCAGGTTCAGCTGGTATGACCGCGATTTCTCCATTGAGATCCACACATGGGCTCCCTGCAGCATCAAAGCAAATTTATAGCACATTTTACATTGCATGTATATATGCTAAAACCATAACTTGTAATAAATTTAAAAGAAAAAAATAGAAAACTTCAGTTTTTAACTTTTGACATGATCAAAATAGCATGAAATCAATTTTTAATGGCCGAACTTGAAGCACTCACTCATAGCACTCACTCATATATTTGCTGGCTGTTCCAGGGAACTCAGTTACAATCCCATCAACTTCTAGTGCTGCAACATAAGTTGCAAGCTCCACCATTGGATCCGCATAGAAATCAAATGGAAGTGCAACAAATTCGTTTCTCAAAGCAAAGACGTATACTGAGATGTTTCCAGCGTGCATTTCATTGAGAACATTTGTTTGAGACTTAGTAAAGCCATTTTCGACCAAAATCAGGGAAGGTCTTGCGACAACAACTCCATCAGAAAACTTCTTGATTTCATTTACTGTCTGTTTAGGTGCATCACCTATCTCCTCTGCAATGCGCAACAGTCTTTTGTAAGCTGGGACACCTTGAAACTTGGAGAGCACTGAACTGTCGTCTGATTGGATTAAGACTTGTTGAGTTTGTTGTTTGTCAAAGGTTGCATTACTCAATGCTTTGGTGACAGAACCTACTATGTCAAGACCCTTTTTTGATGCTAGGTAAGCAGCATTCTGGAGAGACATCAGCGTTAGGATATTGTCACAGTTATAAAGAATGAAAGCTGGAATAATTGATGCAAATAAATACTATGTTCGAACAGATGCCGCTGACCGAGAAAAGTAAAGGAGGAGAAGTCACATAAAAAAATAAAAACTCTTACTTCTATGCTGATCAAAATCCCAGAAACTGCCTTTGCCTTAGCAAAATCCAAGAAGTCAGCCAGTGTCATGAATTTACCCTTGTTATTGGCTTCAGGGTTCCTTTGGAAGCCAGCATTTTGTCCAAAAGGGCTCACAATTTGAGCTGCAGAAAGACAGATATATTATTAATGTGGGAATCATGAAAGATTGTAAGATATATATAGCTTCTATTACTGTATGTAGCCAATGTGTTAAAAGAAGTTTACGCTTCAAGGTCTGGATCTCACTCCATGTAAGATCAAATGAAAAAACTCCCTTATCCTTTTGAATTTCAGGAATGGAGGAAGAGCGAGACATGAAGGTAGGCATTGCGGTAGTATCCCCCGTTAGATCTGCTGAATCTAAACAGAAAGCTACTCCATCTTTTGACATTTGGACCGAGCAATCTATTATGTCAGCTCCATCATTCACTGCTTGTTCGTAAGCGAGATCAGTGCAACCAGGATACATCCCACTTGCTCCATTGTGAGTTATGATCAAAGCTTTCCCTGTAAAGGTACAAAATCACAGGTAAACATTATATTTGTATATTCTTCAAGTGGCTCTAAAGAGAATTTATCTGAAGGTTCAAACTTAGCAGTTACCTTTCTTAGGCTTGCTGGGTTCATTACTTGCAAAGCATGCTGCACAAAAAGATCATTTGGAAGGGTTACTCACCACCTCAAAATATACTATGTAAGCTTAAATGCATGCTATAATTGTTTAATTTGTTTTCACTGGTTGACTGATTTTTCTTTGATATGTTCAGAGGAAACACGGTAATAACCCAAAAATGGCAAAAGCAACGCAGCAGTTAATAAGCTTACCAATGGTGGTTGATGCTGTAGGGGAGAAATCTGTAAGAAATCCATCGACAGAAAACTCAGTATTATTAATGAACTGCAAGTATTCAGCTGTTGGATCATAACTATAGTTGTAACTTCCTGGCATATCATTTGCAAAACCAGAAGCATATACTTCTAGGCCAAGCCTGTGAGCATCAGCCACAAGAGTTGTAGGATTTTCCAAGTATTTGCTTGCATCAACAGGCCATATGTATTCTTTGGGGACAAGAATCCCGGATGCAAATTGCTTGATGGCCGAAAGATCCTTTAATATTGCACTATACTTTTGGTTGGTTGTTGGTTCTACTACTTCAGAATCGAGGAACTCGAAAATGAGCTTTGTCCTGACTTTGTTAATCTTTCCATTCATGCTCTTCAAGAAACCGATCTCAGGAGATGAAATGAAATTTATGCCCATAAATCTCATAGCCTTTTCAAGAAATCCTGATACACTCAGATTGTGTTCTGTGTAGAAAGCATCATACTGGAAAACATGATAGACAAATTAGGGAAGGCCATTTTAGTTGTTAAGCTAATCTCATGTAAGAAAAAAAAATCCGTGAGAGAAATATGAAACCTCAACATTCAACCAAAGCAGTGGGGGTTTAACTCCAGCGACATCCTCAACAGTAGATACTGGTAGTTGACCATCGAACGCGTTTGTTCGAGACAATATGTTTTGCACCACTCCCAGAAAAAAGTAGACATGACATGTTAGGAAGTTTAAACCAAAATCTATAAACACTTAGATTCAAATATAAGATGCTGCTAAATAAAGTAGGGAGATTTGAAACTTACATGACACATTGTTTAATATTACATCAGAAGTGAAATCAACAGCAAACCAACCATTAACCTGCTTTCCACTAACGTTGTATGTCTTGGAATCTTTAGGGAAGATCGTTCCTATATTTGTTGAATTGCCGAGATTGATATCAGACAGACATATGCCAATGCCATCTTTTGTCAGCTGCAGATTGCAGAACAAAGCAACTTCTGTAAATTTTAATTGATTGGCCATGTCATTTGCAAAGGTGCTAGATTCAGGGAAAAGCCCTGAGAATCCACCTCGAGCAATTACAAGGGGTGGTTCACCTGGAGACCAAACAGAAAAATGCAAAGATTATCTTTAAAAAAATGACAAACTGATTCTGCTGGCAAATAAAAGAAGAAATTTATGTTACCGCTTAAGGTTGGCCATTTCTTGACAGAAGCCTGAGGCACAGCTCGTTGAAGCTGTTTTTGGGCCAAAGATGCATGGATCAACAGGGAAATCAAAAGCAACCACCTGATCATTTTGCCTCCAAAAATCCTGCAAATTCCCAAGATTTTCAGTTAATCTATAGCCGAGGATTTGATTCAGTTGGTCGATGCATGCCCTTTGTTCAAAGAGCAGAATTCGATTCTCCCCTTCCCGAATCAGAAATATAATAGGAAGTAGGAACACGACATAAAAACCACAAACAGCCATCCATATAAAAGTTTTGATATCAAACACATTTCAGTTAAACAAATAATAAATCTGACAGATACTGATGCTTAGGTTTAAAATCTCAGAATTTTTCCTGAAAATCATTTTTATTTGTTTCATTTGATGAGACAAGTCATTTAAATCCATAACCCAAAAATTTGATAAACACCCAACCTTCAAAACAACAAACACATAATCTTAAACCAAAAAAGAAAAAAAAAAAAACTTACATGAACCTTGACTAATTAGATGTGCAAAGAGAACATTCCTCTGTCAAGTTTCACGAAAGAACAATGGAAGAAACTCTCAAAAGGGAATGCAATGTAATGAAAAGAACATGAAAAACAAAAAAAAAAAAAAGGAGATGTAGGGAGAGATTATTAACTGGTTTTAATGTTTTGTTTTGATAACGGCTTTCACAAATTTTTTGCATTAATAGCTGGATCCGAATCTATTAAAAGTGAAAGACTATTATTGTGCCTGTTTTTTTGGACAACAACTGACTTAAAAGCGGGAAAGGACAACTCAAAACAAGAACTAACGCCTTAAAACCGTTTTTTGAAACTCCCAACTGCCATCATTTAAACCTTTTGTTTATGTTTTGTTTTACCAAGTTTTATCCTTTTTTTTACCACAAAGTGAACTCCATGGACAAATTACTTAACAATTTTAATACAAGAAATTATCTTACCTATGTCGATTATATTTTAAAATATATAAACGATATTAGTAAAACGATATATATTCTTCAAAGCATATTAAAAAAAATTAAAAATAAAATATGAGACCGATTTTTAAGTTAATATGTAAAGTTAGAAAAAAAATTATAGAATAGATCAAAAACTATACTATTTGAATAATTAATACATTTGGCTATTTAAAAAGGATAAATTCAATTAAATTGATGTAAAATTTAAGATTTTCATTAATGGGAAAGAATTGATTCTTTTTGCTCAGATGTCATTGGGCTATTATCATTCATGCAAGCCAACCAAGCCGAAGTTTCTTAACTGGATTGGGTTTTACCTTGGACAGGAGGTCCAGCTTTAAAACTGAAAGTCAAAAATCTAACGGTCACAGCACTAGATCCTAATGGGACCAAACAGATCAACGGTCATGATCAATCAAACTTCCTGCAACAGACGTTATTAGTAAATATCGCGGCAGCCAAGCGATTGCAAATAATCGTAAAAAAAAAAAAAAAATAGCCGCGACTCCACCAGATCCGTCCCCACTCTCCCTTACCCTTCCCTTTCGTCTTACGACTCATGGGCACAGACTGTTCAAATACGAAACCAAACGAAGAAAAGGAATTTTTTTTTTTTTTGGCTGAGGGGGAAAATTAAAGAAGTGGAATTTTTTTATTATTATTTTTGTTTTATTGGGGGAAATTTGAGAGAGAAAGAGAAAGAGAAAGATGAAGATCACGTCGTTATTGGTGTTGAAGTGCAACCCGGAAGGATCCGATCC
This sequence comes from Adansonia rubrostipa, assembly GCA_038381775.1. Lineage (NCBI taxonomy): Eukaryota > Viridiplantae > Streptophyta > Magnoliopsida > Malvales > Malvaceae > Adansonia > Adansonia rubrostipa. Next base: position 1,675,783 of record JBBYHM010000025.1, on the reverse strand, counting down.
GATAATACTAGCCAACGCATCCGATGTGAGCCACTTCGGTTACTTCCAAAGGTCAAGCGTTAAGGAGTTCATCGTCTTTGTTTCTCGAACAGTCGCCAAACGAACCCCTTCCGGTCAGCGCCAGTCCGTCAAGCACGAGGGTCTGTCCGGTTAAACCCGATTTAACTTTCTTAATGTTGTGGTTGTAGGATAATATTTGCTTTTTTGATTATTAATATCTGTGACGATTAGATTAACAACATCGTGTTTGGATCTGTTGTGTTCTTTCTCGTATTAGATTGCGATTTTTTTCTAAAATTTCGATTTTACTAGTTTAGAAGAAAATCATAATTCTGTTGCGTTTTCTTGTGATTAATATGATTTCTCGCTTTATATTTATAGATAATCTTTTTGTTGTTGTCGATTTCGTTTCTCTTTTAGGTTTGAGAAGATGGTTTGGTTGATTACGTTGAGACAATGAGAAATTACGATTATTTATTATTTATTTATTTTTTGGTGATGTTAATGTAGAGTACAAGGTACATGCTTACAACCGAAATGGACTTTGTGCAATGGGATTTATGGATGATCATTATCCTGTTCGAAGCGCTTTTTCACTTCTCAATCAGGTAATAGAATAAAGTGCAACTTCTTTTTTTTTTTTTTTTTTGGGGGGGGGGTGATACTTTCCAAAGTGCTGCTCCTTTTTTCTGTCTCATTGTTTATGTCATCAAATGTTATTGACTACAGTATCGGTGTTTTATATTGGTTGTATTGAGTATTCTTAGTAGAACTTTACATTGGTTCTCGCTTGTTTTTGGTATGAAACTGTCGTGTTTCAAGAAGTATCTAGAAAGTATCAATAATAGTTAAAATTTTCCTTCAAATACTGTTACCTCTTGATTGATGTTCACCAGTAACGTATGTTTATGCTTGTTGCTTGGCGCATATGTTGAATATGGTTACCCTTTTGGTATTGTGGATAGCTGGAGACGTTCCATTCCCTTCTTGGCATTTGGTAGTGACAACTAGATGGATGGTGGAGGTAGATGGTGTGTTTGGGTGTATAGCATTGAGAGTTTAAGATTATTTCAAGAGTCTGTGGATCTTATCATAACATTTGGCATGCATCTTTTTTCACTGTTCCTTGTTTTGGTGTTGTGAAATATATCTGCGAGGTTTTGTATCTTTGCTTTCTTTGGTGAATTTCAAACGGGTAATTTTGGCAGGTGCTAGATGAATATCAGAAAACTTTTGGGGAATCATGGAGAACTGCGCAGGCTGATAGCACTCAACCTTGGCCCTATTTGAATGAAGCTTTGACCAAATTTCAGGTGTCTGTTTTCTTGTACATGTCTGCCATATTTTAATCTGGGTTGTGAAGTTATACTTTTTAAATTCTTCATATTAATGGAGCTTTATAGGAGTTAAGAGAAAAACCTATTACATCCCTTTGTCCGTTTTCAGGACCCTGCGGAGGCAGATAAATTATTGAAAATTCAGAGGGAGTTGGATGAAACTAAAATCATCCTTGTAAGTATTTCGCTGTTTTTATACATAAATTTCATGATTTTTTGTGCTTCCCTTTAGCTTCAGCTGTCATAATTCATACCATGCAATTCTTAGCTTCAATAATCTTTTTGTTTATCCATATTTGAAATTTCCTTGCTTGAATGTCGTCTATTGTGATACAATGATAACATAGCATTTCAAAAGAAAGATTTGTTTATAAAGAGCAAACTAGTAATTTTTGTTGATATAGTATTTTGATACAATGATAACATGTCTAAAGACAGATTTGTTTATAAAGAGCAAAATAGTTATGGTCATCCTGTATGTGGTTTGACTAGGGATGATGTTGTGGGAACTGGTTTTGTGCTTTTTCAGTCGGATGTAGGAGTCAAGTTGTTGATTTCATAAATTGTTCAGCCTTTCATATTCCATTGACCGGAAATGATTGGAAAAGTGCCAAAATAGTTATACTCATGATCTATTGTCATATTTGGGAAAGAGAAGTGTTGTCCTATTTCCAAGTTTAGGTCATATCAACTGCCAGTTGGCTAGTCGGAAGAGGAAAATGTCTATAGTAAATGACAACTGAAGTGAATTTAGGTTCCATTGTTCGCATATGGTTTTGTCCAAATTAGTTCATACTTGCAATTGCTAATAGTTCGCAGAAATTCCTTGTGGAATTGATTTAAGGTCCATCAAGAGATTGTGTCATAGTTTGATTAGTGTTTGTCAAGGGTGCAAGGCGCAAAAAAGCACCCGCTTAAGTGAAGTAAGGCACAATACGTATATGTGTCTATGTATATATTAAAAT
>JBBYHM010000025.1:1641300-1663338 GCA_038381775.1 Adansonia rubrostipa | reverse complement strand
TCATCCTTTATCCATCCTTTCACTTTTCCACCCAACCAAACACACCTTAAATTGTGAGCAAAAAACATTAAAAAGATTTGTAAATTGTTAAAATTGAAATTTAAATTGCAGAATGTTACTTTCTAAAAATGACTGCATTAATCAATTGAGCTAAACTATAAGTCCACGCTTTAAAAATTAACATCTAATAACATATCGATATGGACTGAAACTATGTTGAGGCAATAATTTTAAAGCTATATTTATAGAATTATCCTTCATTGAGTCGCACAATAGTTTCTCTTAAAAGAGTTTAAAAGTGTTAAAATAAATAAATGAAAAAAGAACAAACCATCAACAACATTGTAGTTTTAGCTTGACAAAAAGGTTCAGCTACATTAGTTTAAATAGTTATGAATGAGCCAACTCCATGGTTACTGGTTAGGGTTTCCACAAGATCCTATGAACAAATGAATAAAAATGAATTTTGATTGTTCTTTTAATACTTCCATTTGACAAATTTATCGAAGATTAAGGGCCAACTTAGGTTGCATCATGATTTTGGAGATATGAAAAACTAATCTGCTAGCAATAATTCAAAGTTAAAGAACCTTGGATTGCCTAAAATGGGAAAATGCAAACTAACACTTGTTCATCAAATATTATGCGTAGCTTAATTCCATCAATGCGATAATATAAACAAGTACATATATGTCAACCATTATGAAATGAAATTTGTTTATCTTTTTTTACATCGCTAAGGGTGTGATTGATTGAGTGAAAAAGTGAAATGACGAATAAAAGAGGGTAAAAAAGTAGAAAAAAAATAATTCTTAAGTATGCTTGGATTGAAAAAAAAAGTAAGAGGAAAAAATTAGAAATATTATTATTTTTCATACATATTAGCAAAAACAAATCACTTCAAATTAAAAAAAAATCAAAGTGGTATGTTTAAGGTGAATATATTTACAAGATTATCCATAATTTTTTAAATTTTATTTTTTCCTCTTAACTTTTAATGGATATAATAGTAAAACAATATACGTCAATCATACCAAGCAATAAAAGAAAAAAAATTATTTTTTCTCACTTTTCCTTCTTAAAAGTACATTAATAGAAAGAAAAAAAAATTTTTTTCTATCTTTTTTATTTTTCTCCTTCTCCAATTTTTCATCTTTTTAATTTTTTTTTTTATTCTACCAAGCAAAGCCTAAATGAATCTAGGCTGACAATAATAATAACAAACTTTTATGTTTCCAAAAGACTTACCTCTTTGCAAAAACGTAGAAAATTTATCCACTGCTCCAAATTTATTATTTTGTAAGCATTTTGAATCTGTCAAAAAAATTATAAAGTTATATATTGTCGCATCAAATATATATCCTAAAACTAAAGTCAACTGTTTTTATTTTTAAAAATTTTTAATTAAATATCATTATTTGTTTTTAGTTTTTAAAAATTTTTAATAAAATAACATAATCTTATTTATTAATACTGTATAAATTTATCTGTGCATAAAATATAAACCTAGATAAAACTTGGTCATATTTTTTTAATCAAAATTATTCACCTTTTCAAATACAAAAACTTCGAAGCTTAAATCTTATAAAGAGTTTAAATCTTAAAATCTTATATTCTAAGGCTAATTTTTGTTTGTAAAAATAATTTAAACCCTTTATTAAAAAAAATTACTAAGGAGTGCATTAAGGATGTTATCAATAAAAAAATTTTACTAAATGCGATGATTGACAATTAATGTTATAAATTTCACAATTATTAAAATTTAAATTGCTTTATATATAATAACTAAACAAGCTGTTCTAAAGAAAACTTTAAAAAATAAAAAATAAAAAAGCTTTAGATCAAAACCTTAGTATGGCCAAAATCAACGATAAAAGTCCAGGAAAAGCCCAAAATGGAGAACCCTGAAATCCCAGCCACTGCAGCACAAATTTATTAGTGAGGCGCTTTCAATCTTCGAAAAGCTCGTAAATCCGCAGCCTCAAGCCCTAGCGCCGCATCCCCTCCCATCCGCCAAACATGGTAATTCTCCCTCCTCCTCTTCCCTTCCCTTCCTCTGTACCCTTAGTTAATGCTTGAGCAGTCGTTTTAAGCTTGAATCGTATAGTTCTTTCATTTGCTTGGTTATCTCTGTTTATAGATAAAGCATGATGAATTTAACAAGATAGCTCCCTGATATTTTGAATGGGTTTTATTTTGACATGGCAGCCTTCACACAAGACCTTCAGGATCAAGAAGAAACTGGCTAAGAAGATGAGGCAGAACAGGCCCATCCCTTACTGGATCCGCATGCGAACCGACAACACCATCAGGTCAATATATTTTTCTTTTCTTTTTTTTTCCTTAAATATGTTTACAAGTTTTTGTTTTTGTTTCATTTGTTAAGATATTTTGGGAGCATTTAACGATGGGTTCTTTTCAATTTATATTCTTTGGTATGTAGGTATAATGCAAAGCGTAGGCACTGGCGTCGCACCAAGCTAGGGTTCTGAGTTCGATGGGATTATTTGGATTCAAGCTTTCTTTTTGTTTTTTTTTATCCACGTATATTTGCAGATTTTTCTTATGTGGGATTTAACAGTTGGAACTACTGAGGGGTTCTTTAATTAGTGATTTTGATGAGATTATTGGCAATACTTAAAAGTCATAGTTGCAACTTTGTTTTAGCTAGCGTTTGATTTTATAGTCTGCTTTTAGTTCCATATATTATGGTTATCTTCATTTGAGTGCTCGGTATTGAACATGGCTTTGCCGGTTGCTTTAACTTATCTTTTGAGACTTGAGAGCGACATTTTTGAGTTTAGTTGAAGCTGAATCATTGTGGTATTATAAATAAATGAACTTTGAATTTATTAGGTAATATTGATATCGTTTAAGCCAGTTTTTCAAGTGACATATATTGATGCATTAGAATTCTAAGGGCTGTTAGAGACAATATGAAGAGTGGGAGTGTAGAAGAGAACATTGAAGTGGTTACTCTCTTTTCCATTTAAGATGATCATTTCATGAAGCTTGTTAGAGAGGGTAGAGGCTTAGTATGTTTCTAGACTAGGAGAGCATTTTGGTAGCTTGAGATGGGAAGTGAGGTTCAAAGATATGGATTGCAGTTGCAGGACAGAAGTCCAGACTGTCCAGATTTTTCATATGACCTAAGTTGTGCAAATGAATGCTGTTGCTGGAGTGAGATTAGCAAACAGTCAATGGTGCAATTACATTTGCGTGGGGAAAGAAGAATTTGTAAAACTTGGATATCTGCGATGAATTGGAACTAGGAAATTTGGTGACATTGCAAGTTACGCTTTTGGTTATATGATGGTACCTTATGGTTGATAGCTGGTGGGTTGAAGATGAGATGGTCAGTAGACCTGTTCATGTTTGTTTTAGAGGAACGTAGTGGACTCAATAGAATAAAAAGTATGTTCTATTGATACTCTGAAGTAGTTAAAAGAGAAACAGCTCAATTAAGTTGATATCTGATTTGACATCATAATCTGACCAAATGAAAAAGTACAACTAAAACATGTTTCCAATTAATTTGAGCATCTCTTCTTTCTCTAAGGTAGGGCACCTATATGATTTCAAAAAATGACCATTGCTAGCCGATGGCTTGAATGGTGGGTAATCTCGGGTTTGCAAGGTGCCTCTATTGAGAAGCTGTGGAACATTTGGTCAAAATTAGGTGGTGCTGAAACTAATGAGCCAAGGATACAAATAAACATTCAACAAGAAGAAAACAATCAATTTACAGTCAACTTGTTGGAGAGGTAGGGCAAAGGCTGTTTTTTAAGTGATTGAAGAAAGGGACACATCTTTGATAGGATCCCAAAACCATGCAATTTGCAAATGGAAGTTGTCCTATTTGAAAAGGGGAAGGCCCTAATCCAAATCGGCTTTATTTTACAATGAACAGAATAATCTAGACAGTGATCCCTATAGCTGATACTTTGAAAGATTAATTTAAAATATATATCAAAGAAGCCAGCAATACAGCTCAATTAGAAGAAAGAGTAACAGTGGCATTCAAGGAGAAGAATGCACAGTCACTGAAGTTTTATTTATGAATCGAATATCAAGAGATTGACGATTCATACCAGCGCCTTGTTTTCTGGCTGAAGCCTGAAGGATATAAGGTTGAGGTTGAATCCAGACGTTAAAAGTATTCTCCAGAAAATTATCTCTTCTGCTCAAATTATATGTTAGCTAGGCTGAAAGGTAGAAAGTTCGTCAATGAATCCTAAAGAGGAACCAAAGTGGGAAAAGAGAAGTATATATACATGCACATACACACATACTGGGCATCTAATATGTTGCCCAACCCTGATAAAAGAGAACTGAAAGATTAAATTAATTGGAAAGATCCAAGAAAAAAATTGACTCTCTCTCAACAAATTCTTTTCGCAAACGATTTTGGTGAACACAATGGTCCTTCAAAAAAAGTCCAACTGACAATGTGCTGTTTATACTGGAAGGTGTCCCAAATTCCATGGGAAACTTTTATGTAGAAAATATACCATTGTTTTTCAATCAATGACAGCTTAAATATGAACCCAACGCTAGTCCCTCATCAAACTAAGTAAACTGCATAATGGAAAGATAGAATATTTGGGATAATATAATGGCTCTAAAGTTTGGTAGCCAACTCATCAAATAGTTCAACACTATACCACAGGAAACATTTAAAAAAGGAGCCTACTCATAGTGATGGCAACGAGAACAAGATGCTTGAAGACCGGCCTAGCATAAGTAGAAAAACCTCAAACATCAAGTGGTACAGCAGATTCAAGCCTCACACGATTGAGTCGAACAGTGCCCAAAATGTACTCCGGCAATTCTGCCTCTTCCTTTGCCTGCAGAAATAGAAAGTGTCAATACATAGGCTTCGGGTGTGTACCTTAATGTAACACTTAAGAACTAAACATGATCACAAATTTTGATATTATTTTCGTCTATCATGTATTTCTATAATACTTTCATCATCGTCAAACTAAACATGATTACAAATTTCAAAATCACAACAGAGGATACTGCTCGAAGATTAATTAGTTGACTGAAGAAACATGGTGAAATTTTATTGAGAGAGAAAATAAGGATATCTAAAACCTGATCATATTTCTAATCAGCAGTCAAAACTTTTGTGGAGTTTTCTTCTTAACTGGTTGTCTATGAAGTTACCATGGAGAGAAAAACCAAGACAGCTAAAACTATATGTACAAAAATTGCTAATTTCATGCATGTTGCAGCCGCAACAAGAGATCCACTGGAGAAAAATAAAATAAACAGTTTATGCATTTTCAAAACTGTACCATAGAAAAGCAGCAAATTGTACGAATAATATGCTTATAAACAGCAATACAAGAAACCAGACAACCTACAGCTACAATGCTTGATAATTCCTACAATCTCAAGTTAGACAAGCAAAAAGCACAGAAGAAAAGTGCCATTTAGAGTTTGTTTTCCAATTTTGTTCCCAAGCATATGGCAAAAACTTCCCTTTGCCTGAGAACAGAAACTTGCAGTAGACAGAGTTCCCAAGCATGGCCCAAAGTTTCACAGATGATTCAAAAAGTAAATACACAAAATTCACTTGACATTGCATGATAAATTAACCATATGGAAAGAAAAGAAATAAACAGAAAATATAAAATAGACTTTGGCCCCAAAATTTAGAGTTTGTTAATCCCAACCATTAACAAGCCCTGGTTGGTTTCATCTGGCTCTTTTATGGAAGATGGATAATTTCATAAAAGAAAAGAAATAAATAGAAAATATAAAAAATATAAGGCAGGAACGAAATGAAATAAGAATTCGGCTATAAAATCTATGTTAGCTTTTCTGAATGCATTCAAAACAATTCACTTTCTAGATGATCCTTTTAGAAGAGTGGGATCAGAATAGAACAATTTTTCTAGTTACTTTGTTCTCTATTTCCATTTAAGAAAATCCTTAGGAAAATAATTTCGTTTAGAAAGTACTTCCATAGATCAACAGTACAAAAAGGCACAAACCTCTATTAATATTGCAAGATCCACTACTAAGCTTGTGACATATCCAAGGACAAGGCCAATAACACTTCTTGCAACAGATGATGACCCAATATCCACGTCAATCTGCATTAATAGAAGATTCAGCAACAATATTTTCAGGATCAGAGAGTCCTCATCTAACTAGTCAAAATCTGATACCAGGGTAGGGTTGCTTGCAAGTCAACTTTGGAAATTGCAAGAGTAGGCGTTAAATTCTCAATATAGAAATATAATAGGGACAATTGCAGTATAAAATTTATAGAGATATCTAATGACTTTAAATCCCGATACGACCTATGCTTCAAGATTATAATAACATCTGCAGACTTGGTCTTCCAGTGAAAGGCAGAAAATATGAGATTTCCACGTTCCACTTGATCCCATGCAGTTAATGTGCGCTTAATTTAACTATTAAATATGATCTACGTTTTCATATTATTTTTAGTTTCTGGATGAAGTGCGTCAATTTCATATATACAATGAAATGTAGATGCAACAATTACCAGCTTGCCTAGTGAGGCAAGCAAATTAGTAAAACTAAGGTTCGATTACCTCAAGAAAGTTGTCTTGTCTGAAATATTTGCAGGTAACAGCTTTCCCAAGAAGGCAAGCTTTTGTTCCAACAGCACGCTTGACCATCCAGTAACCCTGCGAACTTGAAAACAAATTAGCCTTTTAAATAAATAAAAGCCACTAGAGATGTTCACAGTATAGCATTTCATACCTCAACAATGCTTGGTATCAGTTTAAATCTTGCATCACGGAACATATCTGTTCCATCCACAAACTTCCCCAACAAAGACTTTTTATTCACAGGCCTTTCAGCAGCATAGTAGAGGACCAAACTATAGTTTGGCTTTGAAGGGACCTGAAAGAGAGACAGTAAAATATATATCCTCTTTGAAAGACCAAAACGAAACTTGTTGCAACAATTCCATTTCAATTATCCCATGCTACAATTCTTCCCATTGTCATCCTCCAGCTCCAAAGTCAGTACTCTTTGGAGAAAAGTTGATACTAGAAGCAAATCTAAAGGTGAGAGAGTGATATTAGTTGACCATCTACAACAATAAAAATTCTTCAAAATTTTCCACTTTAGTCTTCATCCACAATGTACATGCCCATTTATGGATTAGCATTTTTTAAATTAACTCATCATATTCTGTTTAGAGACTAGCGTCATTAACAATAATGATCCTACCAGAGCAGGGCCATACAGGTCAGAAAGCCAAAACAATATGGCCCAAGCAAACAACTTTCAGCTTTTTATAGTTTTTTTTCCACCGGAGTAATCTTTTATCATAGAACAATACTAATGCCATTAAAGGAGAGAGTTAAATAACAATTCCCAGTATATAACAAGTATTTTTTCAAAAGAATGTGCTGATAAAAGAGATTGAAATGCTTCCACATGTGTACCTCGAGATTAATCACAAGGATAAATGGAAGCTTTTTTCCAGCATCTGACTGAAAAAGAAAAATAGCAGTTAGGTCATAACTCATAAAGCTGTTTTTCAAATATGCAAAATCACGCATGATAGCTCAAATAATCTTAAAATTAGCTTGTTCCAGCTGGAAAGGAACCCTTTTGTCCAGTGTGATAGTGAACAGAAATGCTCCAATACATGTGGAATACGAAGATGCAAGAATAGATAGTCTGACAATCCCAAAACAAATTATAAAGTCTTTAACAAGTTCTAGGAGGGGCAAACTATTTGCTAATGGATATTATCCCAAGCACAAACAGTCAGGTCGATCATTCTCAACTTAGGAAATTTCCAAACTGAAACAAAAATCTCACAACTGCAAATCTGCCAGGCATTTTGATAGCTGTTTAGCTAAGTCTCATAATATATACAAGAAAGGATAAAACGATAAAAAAGACGAATTAAAAATTATTGGAGTTAGTGAAATCATGAAGAAGACGAGGAAAATAAATTGAAGCAGGAAAAAGTTTTGTTTATTATTGTTAGACAGAAATTTAAACAGAAGAAACTAAACACTATAGATCGCCAGAAAAAAAAAAAAACCCTGAAAACTTTGAAGCTTTCTATTGTCAGTCAAAAATGGTTTCATCCAGGCTAAAAGGCTAATCAAGTTTAGAAAAAAGTAAGAAAAACTTCATCTCGAGGCACCTTTTTATTCCAGCTCAGAACTGTCATGAAGCAAACGTAATAAAAACTAACAAGCATACAAAATTTGACTTTCTGCTACATGAATCCTGGTCCATTCATTTAATCATGCCCCGAAGCAAGGCTAAAGATGGTATTCGAGGAACAGGAATATATACCTTATAAGCAAAGCCTACAGCATATATAAAATTTTGCTTAGAATTTCAAGATATTCCTTTAGCATAGGAATAGCTTACCAATACCATGAAAATTTGTGAAACGCAGAAAGCTACTGTTTCCCTTTATGAATTTGAGCATACAAATTTGAGAATGTAAAATGCACAGATCAAGAAGGATTCGGTCAAACTATATTAGTATGCTTTTCTACACAATGATTATCCAAAGTAAATGAAAAAATAATAACCAAAAGCCACCAATGCAGCGAATTTGCTAACAATGAAGCAATTTCACACAATGTTAATACACATCTGCGAAGAAAGGGGAGCAAAGCACGAACCCTAGTATAATACCTGAACTAGACACCTCGGATGCAATGCAATTTTATCTGTGGCTGTATCGACTTTGAACCAGTCAACAGCTATTAGCTTGAGAAGTGGATGTGCGCCCATTATCTATGAAAAGGTTTACACTGTTAATTGATTCTCAGCAGGACAATCAGTATCTCAGCAAGAACATCGAATGTGAGACACACATCACAGATGTACCAAAACCACAGGAAGGCCGTCACATATGAAATAAGAAGAAATTTTTCATCATAGGAAAAGCCATAATTTCTCCTTTGCATTTAAAACCGCACATTGCGCCACGGAAAACACATTAAGCCAAGAGAATTACAGTTTAAAACCAACAAAAGAACTCATACAATAAGAAAGCTTCAAATTAATAAATGAATCAAAATGTGATAATAATTCAAACAAAGCACGTGAAATGACTTAACTAAACCAGAGCGTCTCAACTTTGAAACCAAATAGAGAATAAAACATTGAGAGATCGTATACGGCGAATGCATACACATGTAAAGCCAATTTCAGTCGATTAATCAATTTTAGAAACCAGACCTGCCAAGACCCATCATAAACAGAACTAATGACAACTGGCAACCAGAAGCATGGATATCAACTAACGATGAGAACAGAATGAATGAGCAGCCTATAATCTCATTTTACCATAATAATATAAAGTCTTATTTCATGCTTTGATGATATAAAATGATGAGAATAGTGCATGCAAAACAAATAAAACAAGGACAAATAGATGTCAAATGATTTTGAAAAAAAAAGAAACACTCACCTTGGCATTATCTTTTAAGTAAGTCTTCCCTCTTATCATAAATCCGCTACCACTAGGAGAGGTCCAACAATTTGAGTCAGTCTCATCCTTCCCTCTGTGGAGGGAACCATTGAATTGGCTTGCATCAATATGGACAGGAGGTACGCTAGGATCCAATTCCTTATTTACATCTGGAGCTGCATATGCAGAAACCTTATACTTAGAATAATTAATAGCTCACAATGGAATTAAAGATAAGAGATTTTTTAAGCTATAAGCTATAATTATTTGCCACTGACACAACCAAAAGTGAAAACAGAATGCATAAATCAAATAGCAAAAGATTTATCAATAAAACCTTTCTTTTCAAATAAAACATAACATGTAGACCTTTCCAATACAAATTTTAAGAAAAAGACAGAACCTGAAGCTCGCTTCAATGCTAAGCTTGAGATGGCCCAAGATACATTCTTCAGCTTAATTTTCTTTTCCTGATAAAGTTGAGAGTAAGCTATCAATGATAAATAAAGGTTTTCAAGAAAACAATTAATATTTGGCTTACATCAATCCTCTAATAATGCAACAAATTTTAACTACTCTTTTGAAGGAGGAGGCACTTATGTTTTTCAATGAGGCGACTAGGGAAGGAATTACCTTCTCTGCATCATCCTCACTCTCTTCATCTTCTGATGATGAAGAAGAATCACCAGCAATTGCATCATAGAATTCATCCTGCACTTCTAAATCCTCAAACTCGCGAGTGGAATCTGAAACATCAGAAAGTTTTGACTGGAAAATCATGGTGGAAGATTCACAACTCAGTGATGGATTTGCTCCAATATATTCCTTTAACCCTGAAACAGATTTACAAGGAAACATAACTGACACTGCAGTGGCCAAGGCATAAATAATATCAATGACAAAATACTGCAGGTTTTGACTCAGCTTTTAGATATTGTGTTTTTACAATAATTCTAGAAATTTTTTCTCATTGTTGCCAGAAATTCATGTCTGTATGTACTTTGAGGGGGAATAAAAGTAGTCCTTTCACACTATCAGAATGTCGACCAATGTATGCTCATCATAAATCTAGAAAGTGGTTGAGCCAAACATCAATCCTGTCTGATAGAAACTATCACTGCAGCGATAAATGAAAGAGGTACATCCTGCCTTGATCATTAAGGTCCTAGGGATAGGGAAAAATAGTTGTTCATGTTGGAAATCAGTGAAGTTAGATTGTGTTAGCTGATCGAGTCTCTAAAATGCAAAAGAAATATGAAAGCCCACCTGTCTAACAGAGATCTCATCCTTGATTTGCTAAGACAATATAATCTATATGTCTCTACTCTAAGCCATTACTTGTTAGATCAGATCATAAGTCAGATAATAAGGACTTGATTAGAGAACTCAACCTGACACTTGGGATAATAAAGCGTATGGGATGGTCTTTTCAAACTTTGAGCCACTATTTTTCTTCCATCGACACCATCCATCAGTATGAATCTCCAACATCTGCATTACAATGCATTTTGCAGTGTTTGAACCCATGGGCGTGTTTAAACTTCTAATCTCCCACGTGAATGCTGCCATCCATAAATATATACTTATATATTATTAACGGATGTAAACAAGATTTATACAAAGAGGTCAGTTTCCTAATGAAATGAAAGAGTTATCTCACACTGCTCCATAGCCATAACACTAAATTATGAATAACTGAGTTGCCACAAAATGTAAACCAGAACTCTAAAAAGCAGCATTTGCTGCCACCAGTAGAACATACAAAATAATCACATTTATGGATCAATCAATCCCTTCAAAATTTTAAGTATCTAGAGAAAGTACAGAGATCCAAAGTAGAAAAATAGCATTTACCCTTATTTTAAATGCACCATGCATTCAGGCTACAAAGGTCAATTTACGCTTCAGACAGAAAATTTTCCAACTAAGAATACCGATTCTTACGATTAATTGTTGTACGATGGTATCCAGATCTTGAAGGCCGCTTCTTATGTACAGCTGGAAATAGCAAAATTGCTGCCAAAACAAAAATATATCATACGCGCGCAAATTGGAGGCAAGATAATAAAATAAAAATGCTATAAGCGTATTTCTCTTACTGTATGCTCCATCTTGCCCTCGAAACCACTGTCTAGAAAAGACAAAATCTCTCTTTGATTGCCATCTAGAAAACATGAAATATGACAAATAAATGCAAGCCATAAAAGAGACAAGATAGATTTATGCCAATTCGATTAGCTGACGATTATCTGAGGAATCTAATATTGTTCAACCTCTAATTATCTGTTTTAATGAGAAAAATAAATCTTGACGATGCATCAAACTAATCAGAAGTACGAACTCTGGATGTGCTTGATGAAAACCACTTAATATCTTCACTGCATATGCACTACACATTGTGGGCAAATAGTTCTTCAAAAAGTAGTCAATTCTGACAAAACTTACCGAGTAAGATACTTTGGAATATATGTTCCATAGAGAATGTCATAGTGTCCATCATAAGAATCTATCAGCTCCAAGTCACCAGTCAATGTATCCCACCTGTGAAGATAGTTAGTACAGAAACTAAACTTACATTACTGGGAAACGAAATCAAGGAACATGACGGAAGAACTTACTCATATCTTTTATGGCGGTCCAGATTTAAAATTATTTCAAAAACCGTATCTGCGCTTGCATCTACAAGAGCAACAGCCTTTACAAGAGCACCTTTTCTGCTCTACAAATATTCAAAGAACATTTGAAAAAAGAGCTTGAGTCATTCATTGGAGAGGAGAAATTGTAAAACTTTGATATTGTTTAGAAACATAAGGAAAATTGAGATCAATGATAATTTTAAGGTGAAAGAAAGCTGCAACAAGAAACACAGGCAATCAGAAATTTTAGATCTACAAGTTCAATAAGCAATATCTGGAAACTGCATGTTTGGCAGTTAAGTTTTTAACTGCTATGCTGATAATTAAAGTTGCTTTATATGTAATACGTTCTTGTACATATTTTCTCAAAATGAATGGGATAAGGCTAAAGTTCCAGACTTCCAAAAAGTATGCAGGAAAGTCCATCATGATGCTTCTCCTATAAAAAAAACGGAAATGATAAGTATGATCCTATAAATACCTTCGAATCAGCCACATCCTCAAAGATTCGAACACCTGAAACAAAGAAGAAAACAAATTATTAATGGTTATAGAAAACAGTTTCTCCATTTGGACCATTCCATTTCTAAGCATATTGAGAGTCAAAAACAAGTAAAAAACTTTATAAACAGTGAAATCTTTCATTTTCCACGTCATAAAGAGAGGAAATTTCAATTCTTGTCTCAACATGCTCAGGAACCAGCCAGATCACATGATAAAATTAGAGCAGTTCTGAAATAGAATTGCTCAAGGGGCATGGATAATCGCAGTGAACCATTAACAGTGAGAGTACGCAGAATATATCATTACAGTTTTTGAACTTCCATTTGGACTATTGTATGCAATGCTTTTTATATGCCTTGCCCCAACCCAAAATGCATAACCAAAAGAAAAAGGTATAAGCATACCATTGATTGTACGAACACATTTCCATTCATGTGCTTCAATTGCATCCCCATACTCCCCTTCAAAGTATCTATCTGAAGTACCATTACCACCCAAATTTGAGGTTTGCTGTAAAAGCATCTCTGGACCTATGAGCAGCAAAATAAAAGAAAATTGAACATTTTAGTTAGCACTATAAAACAATTATATTATGAAAAATAATTAAGACATGCTTATTAAAAACATATAACGTTATTGTATTTAAAAAAAAAAAAACTCAAGGAGGAAAACAGGCCCTTCATCGTCAATTAATTCCTAAATTTAAGTTCTCACTTCCTAGCACATTTTCCTGCTTGAATATGACAACATAATATATTTTCAACCTTTCCAAATCATAAATCTTCTGCAAAACATTTGTTCAAGGATGTTCTCTGTGCTTCACATAACAAAAAATGCTCATCTGAAAGGCTGAAACTTCTAACACCAAGGTATCTTCAAATTTAGGAAACATTTACCTTGATTTTCAATATGTCACGAAGTTATTTTTCTTGGAACTGTCCAATTTAACTAATTTGGATGAACACTTAATATCTTACCGCCAGCATTTAAGATTGGAAAATTCCAGCAAGACAGCTAAAATAAAATCAAATATGTAATGTAGACGATGACATGCAACCTTTCCTTTATCTGATGACTCAAGCATGCAGCAATAGCTTACCATGATTCAACTGTAATTTTATTGGTATATCCAATAGCTGCACGGATTTGAAATGTTTTTACATAATAATTTACATGAGGAAACATGCTAACTATGATACACTAAGAGGTTATTTCATACCACAAATTGGACATAGTGGAATCTTCTTTGAATATTAAAAGTTTTTGGGGAAAACAAAGACGAACCAAACTTCTCTTGTTGAACCTTAAAGTGCAATGGCCCAAAACCATAATGATGGCAAATACGAACTCACCTTTTCCAATTCTTATGAGCTTTTTTAATCCATGCGCATACCGCCTTACTCGAGGTCGATGGCCTTCCAAATCAATACTTCAGGAGAAAACAGGCAGATTAATTTATATTTCTTCCAGAAAAGACTGTGGGCAAAACAAAGTATAATATGTAGAAGCAAGGCGAAATCAACTTTATTTTTCTACAGGTAGCTACTAGCTACTGTACCTTCTATTTCAGCTACAGAGTCAAAATAAACATATATATGAAAATGAAATTACCAGCTAATATACCAAAACCAAAATCAAAGAACTAAGTAGTTATACTGCATTTAATTCCTCTCAGAGATAGTATTATCCTTCCATTCTTAATCTTTTCTTGACCTATCAATTGGAATCTGTTAACGGAATTCTCTAAATATGGTCTTTAATTACTGCCAAACTCAAGTAAGACTACTATGGCAAGATAGTCTGGGAAAAAATGGCTTACTCAGCCTCCATGTTTAATTTGTTTCTGGTACTACCTCCTCTTGAAAGCTCATATTCAGCCTGTCAAAAAGTTAGCAAGCTATATGAATACAAAAGAAAAAATCAGGAGAGGAAACAAATTCTTCTATTCTAAGCAAGCGACCACATATATGAATCAGATCTTTTTAACAAACTTCCTCGGACCTGTTGCTTGGCATGTTCAAATGCTTCCATCCATTTTCGAGCTTCTCCAGCTGTTGGACAAGCAATCTTGAAGCAGAAAAACACTAAGTTAGTCATGAGCCACTTCAACGCACAAGGCTATCTAACCATTAATAAGAAAGAAAAGTAACTCAAAGAGCTAATTGTCTGCAGAGAAAAGTGGAAAGTTTCCATTTCCCCTATGCTACGGAGTTGCATCATTGGATAAACCAACAAAATGCATTATGGATTCACTATATGACATGAAGGAGTCAGAGCCAGGATTTTAAAGAAAAATAAAATATGGTTTTGATTACTGAAACAATCACAGTCATGGAAGCAAGATAATCAAAATTTTAGAGAAAATCTTATTCCCAAAGACAGATACAAGAGATTGTCCTTTGACCGTTGTAGGAGATTGGGGGATCATTATCTCTTTTCTGAGCAGCATGGTTCAAAGATGGATTATTGTCACACCCAATGGCAGTTTGAAGTTGAAAAAGAACAAAGTAGTTCTGCTAGTCAGTTGTAACCAATAATGGAAAGCTTTCCAAGTGACTCAGTTGCACTTTAAAAAATTAAAAATAAATCCATCTAGAAAGGTAAGAGAAAAGTCAAACGGGTATTAGTTTACCACGATGCCATAGAAATAGTAGACCAGATAAGTCAGTGAGGTTTATCTTGTCAATTATTGCACCTTTCCCCTCAATATTACATACTAGACAAGGAAATACTTGTTCTCATGCAGTCACTGAACCCAACCAGAGGATTTAATATCTCTTGACATGATCAAAAATTAATTGTAGGCAGAAGTTGAAAATATGAGCCAAGACAAGAATGCTATCACCGAAAACATTTGTATAACATGTAAACTTACAATCTCCAAAACTCAACAAACTCGAAGGTTACATATACCAACAAAATGCAGTATGTCATGCACAATAAAAACCAGTATCTAGCAATTGTTATCAATTCACTTGTGTGATAAATACTTACTTCTCCTTTCTTGGACTCATCTAATCGATTGTAAAACTGTATAACATATAGATCCTACAAATGGTTAACAAAAGAAAACTGTCAAGTATAACATCAAGATTGATTGACCAAAAAAACATTAAAATAAAACCATAAAATAATCCAACTAAAGAAAACAGCTTAGACAATCAAACACCAGAAAGAGCACGTGGAAGAAAAAAAAATTGAAAAGAAGAATAAGAAGTACAATATACTATCTAACAGCAAAGTTTCTGAAAAACAAAAGATTGTGAATAATGACTATGAACTAATCAAATGACGATTAATACACACTTACCCCATTATTGACTTTTCGACGTCCTAACTCCTCCACCATCAGTGTAGGTCCTATGACACCCTTCCTAATAGGTCTCTGGACAAGGTAACATATTAGCAACCAAGAATACATAAACAATTAAATTGGAAGAGTGGTCCAACCCACATAAATTTAGTAATTGTTTCTTCATGCACATTGGCAAGAGATAGCAATGAAAAACATGCAAGAGAACTAAAATTTTCCATGTATAGTACTGAAGATCTCTCATACATCATTATATTAAATAAACAAATAAATAACAAAAGGATCTCCTTTTAAATGTGGTTACAAAGAAAACAACCTTAAATTTGAACTTTGTAATTGAAGGCCTACGGAAGTTGTCACTTTCTCATAATAGGGACCAGTTTTATCATCAAAGGCCTCGGCGTTTAGTAAGAGGTCTTTAGAAGCCAGTTTTCATAACAATATAAAGGGCAGTTGAATTCTATAAAGAACCGAAATCCAAACTTCTCAAAATACAATAATGAAGCCATATTAGTTAGATTATGTAATCATTAAAAAGGTAACATATTAAGAAGAAGTCAAGAACAACAATATATACAATTTATTTTCCCTTTTTATACACTTGCCACATCTTGTTGAGGATTGTTTTACTAACTTTCTTCAGCTCTGTAGAAACTAAAAAGCATCTGGCCTTCTAAGAATTGCACTCTCTTCTGAAGGGTGCCCTAGAAGCAAGTAGATTAATTCCAGATAAAAACTTACACATACTCCCTCCTCTTTCACTTTTATACTTAATTTTTTTTTTACTTGATTTTCTTATCCGAGAAAACAAATACTAACATACAAAGGAATCAGCAGGATTCAGATGTTATATATAGACTTCACCATGCAGAAATGTATTTAACCTTATTTTCGCGACTTAATCTTATTCTTAATCCATTCAGTAGACCACCGCAACTAGAAGGAAAACTACCTAAGTATATTTTTAATTGTCAACAATTAACATCCTACAACAGCTCAAGAATCAGTAAAACGAAATAAATCAAAATTTCACCATACTTAATTTAAAATGAATTAAATAACCCAAAAGCAAATGCATAATCACAAGCTGGAATAAATTCAAAACAAAACAAAACAAAAGAAAGAAAGAAAGAAAAAGTGACGTTACGTACAATACCGGGGTTCTCGTGGGGATCTCTTTTATACATCTCAACGTATTTGCCCCTTATAAAGAGGAACCGAAGATGGCAATAGTCGTGGCCAATCGAGTTGACTCCTATATGATACACCCACCCAAAATATTCAAAAATCCCCTTCTCGTCCCCACCGTAGCTGACGCTAGGGCTATGCCTATGTTTGTGACCGCCGCTATTTTTACCGTTACCATTCTTAATGGTATTGATGTTGTCGTTGCTGGTGCTGCTTCCGTTGCTGCCATCCGATACCTCCTTCTCCTGTCCTCCCTCAACTCCCTCTTTCTTCAACGCCGTCGTTGTTTCCATATTCCAAAATTTTCGTTCCAATGAAAAAAATATAATATATATATATCAATTTGGATTTGATTTAATCAGAAGCTTTTTTCCATAGATTATAAAAAAATGAAATTGGTTTTGATTTGATTTGAGAGCGGATCCGAAGGAGAGAAAGATAAAGCAGATCGCGTCTACGAGTCGAGACGAAGGGGAGAATATTTTAATTTTCTCCAATTTTTTATTTTCTTCTTTTATAGATGGGCTCGCAGTTTTGGGGTCAGTCAGTGTCTTAATTTTTGCCATTTTGGGTTCAATTCTGACCAAATAAGTCGAGAGTGACGTTAATTTTTTCGAACGTTGGTCTTGACCACGTCGACGATCTGGTGTTTGTCATGGAACCAGTAAAGCAGGTGGTTTTTGGTGACGTGTCGAGATGTAATTGAAGGATTTGCGATGGTCGGCATTGAAGTGGGTCCCACACGCCCTTGACACGGAAATCGATATACTCTAGGCTTTTTTTCAACTATCTTATTCTATTATATATTTCCATTTTTCTATTATTAATTTTTAATTTAACAAAAAGAAACTAATGAAATGGAAATAACTTATGAATTTGGGTATCACTTTTTGGTTGGCAGCAAAATATACAACTCGGATTTAACCATCAATTTATATAATTATTTTAAAAATAATATCAATATTTGTATTTTTTTCTATTCTTAAATCCAGACTTTTTTTAAAAAAAAAATGAACTCTCCCTAATTTTATACAGGAAAAAAGTAATAGCTCGATTAACTTTTTCTCAGATGAAAAGTGTTGTTGAATTAAACAATCCTCCAAACTTTTTATCGTTAACAAAAAAAATGTCAGCAGATTTTGGCTTTATTTAATTTTTTGGATGGAAACTTTTCTTGTCAGTCAATTTTTTTACAGGGAGCAGTTATATTAAATAATAATATCTATCAGTTTGAAAATTTTATTTCTCTAATAAAAAAAGCTCCAAAATTTTGGTCAAATAATTACGCCAACACGGTTGATTTGTTCAAGCTGCTGACCTCTCAAGTCCTATTGTTTTGATGAGGAAGGATAATAATACGGCTTTTATTCATTTGTCGCTATTAAATTATGATATTTTGTTAGATCTAATTCGTGTGTCAATTTCTACCGCATATGTTGTTGGACCCTTGGTGGGCTGGCTATCCTAATCAAAACTGGTAAAATTTCGAACCACAAAATCAGAATAACTTTATGAACCGAATTTAGATTTCTCTCTCTTTTTTTTTTTTTTTTGAACAAGTAGAGATTTATAATTCACTTATAATGATTTTTTTTAAATAAAAAAAGGAAAGTGATGTTAGAATTAAACCATATGGCCATATCAGATATAATCTCGCCTTTTAAAGAATTAATAGTGGAAAGCCACATGAATACACGCAGGACCGAGAAAGCTCATCTTTTAGGTTTGATGCTCTCTTGATCTTTATCGTTAGCCAGCTGAGTAAGCTGCAGCTAAAAACTAAAAATCTTTAAAATACAAAGAGATGTAGGGGGATGCTAGAGTTTTGTTTTTAAAATATATAAATAAATATAAAATTAAATACGATAAAACTAAAATAAAATTAAGAATGAGTAAAAATTAATGAAGTCAAAATCTAGAAATTTATTACAGAGTAGAGGAAGAAAATAAAAAGAGAAACAATAACATCGAACAGTTAAATGTTGGAAAGAATAGAGTAGAAAGCAAAGTATCAATATAAATATGTTACAAAGATGAAGAACGAGAGCGGTACGAAACGAGACAAGTATAAGAAAAATGTTTTCTGTTGAATAATTTCTACTGATTTAGGGCTTTTGGCCTTTGAGTTATTTGATCCTAATGTATTTATTTTTTTGTTTAAGTTTCAAAATTTTAAAAATTTAAATTTATTTGTATATTAATATTTAATTAAAAAAATTTATTTACATTTTTATTATATATATTATTCTGAAATAGATATTTTTATTGCACTGTTTTCGCCTATCCATGTCTCTATTTTTTTTAGAAATCTCATATTACCGTATTCGTGTACCTGCATTTTCATTTTAGACGGCTTTCCTAGCACCGCAGTGAATAGAATCCGAAGGATTAATTAAACACTCCAGATGTTTAGATGGCATCTCCGTTTTATACGAAACAGAACTCAACCGCAACGCCACGCCGCTTAATTTCTTCGCGTGTGGTGCGGCAGCAGCATACAATGAGGGATAAAAATTTCACGTCAGGAAAAACTATCAAAGTCGAAAGAAAACTATATCTGGAAGAAATCAATTTCATCAAACCAAAGCTTGCTTGGTGACTGAGAACACACGAATCGAGGCTGTTGTCGGGTGATTCAGAAGGGATACCTGGTCAAATCGTTGTTATTTTACCCATAATCGGGTCACGTTGGATTCGAATTTTTTGGGCTAATAAACGGGCCCTGTGGAGCCCTATCATTGGGCATTTTTGCAAATGATATGGGCTTGTAAAATAACAGATCTTCGATATCACCATTTGAAACAGCTCTACGGATGTAAACCCGGCGCGTGACCCAATAAGGCGGCGTAAGGAACTCACGTGAAAATTACAGATTTCCAAAGGAATACAAATCCCCAATGAACAAGGAAGCATCGAAAACTAACGATAAATACCCCCCATCGTACTGCTAATTTCCCCATCGTTGTTAGTCGCAAGTCAGGTCAAAAAACAAGAAGTTAAAATTTTGGAACCCCTTTATTTTTACCCTCTATTGTTTTTCCTTTATAGCATCCAATGGCAACGGCGTTTCTTCATACCGAAAGTTGTTTCCGCAATCGGTTCCGCCATGAAACCGTGAGCTTAGACCGTCCTTCGAGATATCGTAGAAATCCTAACCCTAAGATGATCAAATCGAAGGAGGATTTTTTTAACTCTTTTCGTAGAAAAGGGAGTCCCCTAGGGTTCCGATCAAATAACAGAAGGCACTCCGAATCCATGGTGGTCAAAGCGCCTGGGAAGAACCTGGTGATGGGTCAGGTCAAGATCTTGAAACGAGGGGAAACCTTGATCACCGCCACGGAGAAGGCCGATCGTGGAAGGATCCATGGATCGAGTTGTGAAGAGGAGTTAGATTTGGCCTTGGGGTCGACCAACCGGTTGGGCCCAGATCCGGAAACGATGCAAAAGCAAGTTAAGCGAAAGGACTTCAAGATCGGCGGATTTTTTGCGGGTCCTGCTTCTTTCGTTTCGCCACCGCCTAGTTCTCTTCCGGTCCCTGGTTTTTTGGGAAGAACCGCAAGGGCATCGCCATAATTGTCACAGCCATCACGAAAGCTGGATTTGAGATGACTTCCATTGGAAAATCCAGATCTTGCTATCGAATCTCATATTCTCCCTTTATTTTTTTTCAAGAGGAAGAGTATTGAGTGCAAGCGAAGGAAAGAGTAAACGAAATTACTTTCTTGTATGCCTTTTTTTACCCTCTCTAGTCTGGTAATCGCCTCTTGATTAAAAGCAAGGAATTAGGTTTGATGTTGTTTCTCAACAATTCTTACTGTTAGAATGTGTAAATTGTTTCAGCACTTGGTTTCGAGCAAGATTTGAAATGCGTTGTTGTTTGAATTTGTTTAGTTGTTTCATAGGTTTAGAAAAATTTTAGAGGATTTTTCATTTTCTATATGTACCGCCAATAATCACTTTGATTTGGTGTAGTATTAAAAATTTAACAATGCATTTGATAATGTAGGCTTATTACTTGTTAGAGAAACTTACTTCCTTTTATTACTTGTTAGAGAAACTTACTTCCTTCAGTTCTTTGAATTGTTTGTTTGTTTGTTCTATGGTTTTTTTGGCTAACAATACCCTACCGGAATGCGTTTGAACATGTTATGGTGGATGCTAGTTGTCGGTGTTTAAAGGCACCAGTTTTCTAGTAGTAAAATCTTGAAAGCACAGTATGTGATTGGGTTTTAACGTAATGCGGAAACCCATATTATTTGTTTTTGACGAGAGACCCGTGCTTCCAATTTATTCTCATATGACTTGAAAAATTCGATTTGATTCTGCAATTGTTAAGTCGAATTTTAATTATTAAGAAATCAAATTTAAATATTTTAATTTTAATTTAAATGAGTTTAGTTAAAGTTTTTTAATTAGTATTAAAAATATTAATTTAAATTTAAACACGAATAATTAAATTTAAAATTAAAAATGAGAATGGGAATTAAATTCATATTTTATTACTAAATTAGGAGGATTGATCAAGTGAGATTGAGTTTCATTTGGAATCGAGCTTTATCTTAAAAAGAGTAGGGTTATAAATAAATTGAGCTTGAATTAATAGGAATCGAGCTTTTATCTTAAAAAGAGTAGGGTTATAAATAAATTGAGCTTGAATTAATAGCATTTTGTTTATGTTTGTTTATTTATCTTTTAAGTTTGTTTGCATTAGTTTGCATCTATCAGTTAAGAAATATAAATTTGTATTCATGTTTATTTATTTAAAATTAGGTGTATTTTTATTCGTATATTTAAATTAAATGAATTTGTTTGAGAATAGTAAATGAATATATTAATAAACATATCATCGAATATGTTTGTAAATAATTAAAAAAAATGTTTATAAACAATAAAAAATAAATTTAAATAAATAAATAAACAAATATATTTATTAATTTTAAATATAAAAATAA
>JBBYHM010000025.1:1614746-1639146 GCA_038381775.1 Adansonia rubrostipa | reverse complement strand
TCAACATATTAACATGAAAATATTAAGGATAACAATATAACAATAAACATATACATTCAACAAAATTAATATCTCATCAAAAACAACAATATTTCAAAAAAAAAAAAGAATCAAACTTAAAAAAAAATTTAATATATCGACAAATATATAGGAAATTGATCATTGTCAACATGTTAGCCTTTTAACATTGATAAAATCCATGAGCTTAACATGATTTTAACTCATATTAAAGAAGAAAAATGATGGATATATAGCAAAGACTGCTAAATTTCTAGATGAAATTACCTTGAAAAGCTTTCAAACTTAAAATTTCTTGAAAATTTTTATGAAAAATAGTTGAATTTGAATATGGAAAGCTCTTTTGCTTGAGAGAATTTTTCATATGGTTTTTTTTCATGGGGGACGGCAAGAATGGTCATTTTTTCCATCCTTGCTGTGAGTTTTCATCCCAAATCCACCAGTATTTTCTTTTATTTATTACATGTCATAATTTCTTGATTTTTTTATTTGATTTGTTTGAGATATGATTTAATTTTTAACAAATTGATTAGATTTAAATTTATAACTTTTGTCTCCTTGTGATGTCATACATGATATCATTGATTTCTATAGATATTTTGAGTGATATTTGTATGTAATTTGTAGAATTATACCGTAAAAATTAACTATAAAAATTAAATTATAAAAATTAAAAATTATGTTTTTTAAAATAAAATTTAATATAATCAATTGAAATCAATGTAATAATAAAAACATTTTTTAATGTACTAGGAAAAAATTAAAATAGCAAACTTACAAAATTTTACGAGAAAAAAACATTTGCTCAAAAAAATTGTTACATGAAAAAAAATGCAAAATTCATAAAATAAATTGAATTTCAAAAAACTGATTTAATGAGAACTAAACAATAATATTTGAAGAATTTTAAAAATTATAAACTTAAAAAAAAATCCTACCGAGGAAGTTTACAGAATGTAAAACATGTATCTTGGTAACAAGAAAAAAAATTCTAAAACTCATAAAATAAATTAAATTTTTTAAAACTAATTTAATATAAATTAAATAATAATATTTGAAGAATTTTAAAAATTATAAAATAAGAAAAATCTATCCAAAAACTTGTATAGTAAAAAACTTCGTATTTCAAAAATAGAAGAATTTAAAAAAATACAAAACTGATAAAATAAAAGAAATTTTTCTAAACTGATTTAATATAAATTAAATAATAATATTTTAGGATTTTTAAAAAAAATATAAACTTAGAAAAATCTTCCCAAAAGAATTCATGAAGTAGAAAACTTCATATTTCTGAAATGAAAAAAATTCTAAAATTCATAACAAATAAATGAATTTTGAAAAACTAATTTAATGGTAGTTGAATGTGAATATTTAAAGA
Source organism: Adansonia rubrostipa (assembly GCA_038381775.1). Classification (NCBI taxonomy): domain Eukaryota; kingdom Viridiplantae; phylum Streptophyta; class Magnoliopsida; order Malvales; family Malvaceae; genus Adansonia; species Adansonia rubrostipa. The sequence goes on along the minus strand of JBBYHM010000025.1, from coordinate 1,637,750 downwards.
ATTTTAAAATTTAAAACTCAAGAAAATTACACAAAAAATTTTATAGATAACGAAAAGTTCGTATTCTACAACAGAGAAAAATTTTCAAAAAATACGTTAAAAATTATATAAAATGAATTAAATAAAACATATTATTTAAAATATTAATTTATAAAATGATAAAGAAGAAAATCTAAAATTCAAAATTCGAAATAATTTTATCAGAAAAAATTTCACTAGTACGATACTCGTGATATCGTAAAAAAATTCAAAATTAATTACAAAGCAACTTGATACCTTGTGGTATAAAGTGCCAACACAAATTTTTCATTGAATATTTCTAATTTTTCAAAATGCATATCAGCATAAATACCACACAAGTATCGGTAAAAATATACGAAGGTCAATTTCTCAAATTTAACAAAAATTTCTCAAAAAATTCCTAAAAATGAAAAATTTGACTATGATATTATCTGCTAAAATAGATTTTCAAAATTTGAAAGGAAATTATTAAAAAAGTAATTTTTCCCTTAAATATTTGTTTTGTATTTACAAAATTAGAGATCAAAATATGACTTTTTTTGTTGCATGAACTTACGGCTGTTTAAATTATGACTAAAAAGATCTTTAAAATGTCTTGTTCATCTAAAAAAGTTCATTTCCAATGAAGGTTGCAGTTAAGTTCTCAATCTCGAATATTTAGGATTATCAAAAAAAGAAAAAAGGGATCGCAACGAAATTAGGTGTCTATAAGTAGTAAACACAAAAGCAGCTTGACTTCCTTGCAGATCTTTTGGGAGGGATTTACATATAGTAAACTTCAAAATTAAAATACAATAATTAAACATCCATATGTTTAGAAGTTACCTTGAATTCAGATGTCAAAATTTGAAACAAAACCAATTAAAAAGATTCCAAGAACTTGGTTTCATCAATGATTCTTACAGATCACAACTAACACATTTGTCCCACCTCTAACGGTTGTCCTCATAGTTGTTTGTTGAACTTCTTGAGGCTTGTTGGTTCTTCAGTGCTAGCTAAAAAGCTTGCTAAGCCTTAATCAAAAGGTAACTAATCTTTTTAAATTAATCAAAAACGAAAAAGAATGAAGGAAGCAAGATTGCACCAACTACAATGGTCCCCAAGGAAGTGGTGCAATCTCTAGGGTTTTGTGTGGGTGGGAATTTTATTTGAAAAAACTAATTTTTTCATAAAATATATTCTTTCAATATATTCAGCAACCACTTATCTCGAAATTCGGTTAAAAACTCATACCAAGCCTTTAGCCCATCATATATATATGTATATATACATACTAACTCAATCCTACTTCTAGTTAGATTTAGAATGGAAAAGTTTCAACCTAGTTAAAACTCCCAAAATAAGTTAAACTATTTTTCTTGTTTTAGGTTAATTAAATTGTCAGCCAACCTTCCTATCCTTGGTCAATTCCCTTTAGTATTAGGCCCTAAAATTTTGCCCAATAAGCTTAGACCAATATCTAGCTTAGTGCAATATAGGGGAGTCTAGGCTTGGGGTGTTTCCTTGAATTTAATTTAACTTAATTATATAAATTATTTGATAAATATAATTATCAAATAATTATAAAATTTAAATAAACAAATTAGAAATACAATTTAGTTAGTATACATATATCCCATGGATTTTATCACTATAAAATCTTTAATCTAGTCAAAACTATTTTAACTTAATTCTAATATTTTTAATATTGATTGTCAAATAATAAAATTACAACAATATTGCAATGGATAATAAATAAATTACTAAGATAGAAAATTTGATTCTCAATCAAACCCCTAGTTTAGGTGACATTACATTTCAACTAGAACTAGTGTTTATCCATCTTTATATGTTATGTCTTAATTTAGGCACTATTTTAATAAGGCTATCTTATTTTTCATGTCTTAATTAGACAACAAAATCTAGATATCACAAATCTAATTTTTTCTCATATAATTGAACTATTCAATTAAGTCCTAAATTACCTTTTATTTAACTAAGTCATACTTAATTACATCCCAGATTTAATTCAACAAATCTAACTTATTGTGTGTGACCCATTAAGTTCTCAACAGGTTAGCAATGGATACAATTAATTATATCTATAGATAAAGAGCATAGTCTAGCAACCCATCATGACCACCCAAATGTTGAAGAGTCAATGTGACTTCATCGAAACCTTTTAGTAACTAGCCTATCAGTGTAGTATGATACTTTCACAATATATCCTAGATTTAGCATGAGCATGGTTCAGTGTTTACCTATGCTTCAATCCTTTTTAGATCATACAACTTATGGTTAATGATCATGAATCTATAAGGAATGATTCCTTGTAATTCACTATTTTCTAGCCAGAGAATTTAGTCCAATTAACCATAGTTAAGATCATTCAGGGTATGTCTCCAATTGTCACAATAGTGGTGAATCTTCTATGGATCACTTATCCATCGACCATATGATTCATGCTATACCTAAAACCACCCGACCATAAGCATTAATCTATTGCAGGCCTGTTCATGATAAAATTAAAGTATAATACTCCTCATACAAGATGACCTAATACCACAAGTCTAAGGACTATTATACATGATTAGCTCATGAGAACATATTCCACAGACACTTGAGTGACTCATATCAAATGGAGTTCTTATTTGGCTTATGTTCAATGAACTTGTTTCCACAAAACAAGCACACTATGTCATTCTCAATATCTCACATACTTCAACTTATGAAATCAACTACTTACTTCCTAAGTAAGAAAACATAACATAAGTTGGTATCTAAGCATCGCCAATGCCTCATCTTGACAATACAATAACCAAGAAAGTTTTTAAAGCCCTAGGCTTTGATGTATAAGAGTCCTATAATTACGACTCATTGCAATTTCTTTGCAAGGCCTTCTAAAATTCCATAGGCTTCATCCAATTAGTGTTTGCATGAGTGTCAATTACGCTAGTAGCATGAAGGAAAACCTTTAAAGCTACTATAACTAGTAGCATATATGCAATTAATTGACTATACATACTATGTCTCAATCTAATTGGTTCAAAGGCATATATTAATACCTAAACCCTATAAATAGGTGCCTTTAAGGGTTGTAAAATTATCAATTCATTTAGAAATTCTTAAACTTATTTCTTTCCTCAATTGTTCTAGTTCTTCTAAGACCTTTGTTCTTTTTATTTCTTCCACTCTAGAGCCTAGGAATTTTTCCTTGTAGAGAGAAAATTATGCCAAATTTCAAAATTTGTGGACCTAGGAAAGAATGCAACTTTTCAAGGAGATGTTGTTGAAATCCTTGGTGGCAATTGCATTATATCCGTGTGCACCAAGTGACAAGCAATTTCGTCAAAAAGACAAAGGGTTCAATTCTTGGCAACAATGATAAGTTCATTATTCTTCATATTTATTTTCTATAATAAATTTTTCCTACAAAGTTCTATAAATATACAAAATATAATTTCCCAAGACTCTGATATGAACATCTTTACCACCATATTTAAAAATATCAATTCTTTTAAGGTGACTAGTATTTTACAAGAATTGCTCTTTAATAAAATCTTGATAGCTAAGAGTTTTTCCATCCATGCTTAATAAATCACCGTATTATATAATTCCATACATGCAAGGGGATGCCAATACTTATTAATCAAGCTTTTTTATTCTTGAATTAAACTTTTCAGACCATATATACTCAAACCAATCTTTTAACCCAGGCCAACATTGGTTTTAATAATGGAGCAAAGCTCATCATCCTTAAATTAACTTAAAAAGTGCTTATTAGATATATTTTCTATATTCAACTTCATTATCCCTTCAAATTTTAAACTCTCTTAGCTCGTTCAATTTATAAAACCCTTTAGCTTTGCCAACATAGCAATTTTTAAGATTGTGTATTACATCTTCTTTAACCATGCAACATAAGACTTAATCTTTTTTTAGATAACTTTCAATCCTTTCTAATTCAGCTTATCCCTCATCCTATTCATTTATGCTTTTTAACCCTAATTCTCTTGGGCTTGAAGATATGTCATTTCTTTTAATCCACCATCTTGCCTATCAACAAAAACATCCTCACCACATGCTTTTTAATGAATAAATTCTTAAGTCTTTGAAGTGGAAGTACCTAGTTAAGTAGGAACCTTCTAATGAACCATTTTTCCATTGGAATGATGTAATGTTATATCTTGCCATGCTGACATCAATGTGGAATTCCATAAACCATGCACCATTTAATTTATTCACGGCTGTCCTAGCATCTTTATATTCAAAAAAAGCACAAAACCAAATTTTTACCACTTCTACTTTTTTTTCTATGGGATGAACACATCATCTACTTTGCCATGATTTTGAAAAATACTGCACATCAATTATAATTTTTTTCAGACCCAAATCGAATTAAACCGTTGTCATCTTAAATGGAACAGATAAATGGATTCACCTTGTTTGAAGACTCAAAATCCAACAGTAACTTGTATCTATATCTATCTATTTATACTATTTATAAAACTACTGATTAAGTTTGGTGTTATGAGTTAATTAACTTCAACTCGGTTAATGAAAATACAAAATAACCAATAAAATCAACAAATCAAAAAATGAAATAAGGTAATGATGTCTTTTAATAATTTGTGTAATAAATTTTATAAAAAATTATTTATTTTTTAAAAAAATTTATCCACTTTCTAAAAAACTACCAAAATAAAAAACTATTCAGTTATCAAATAAACTACCTTTTATTATTCAAAGTAGCTTTTCATCTTATTTCTTAACATCTCCTAAAAAATTATTCATAGTTTTAAAATGTCATTACTTTCAAAATACAAATATCAATTAAATTATTAAATTTAACCACTTAAGTCATCGGTGTGGCAAGTTCTAGTAATTTTATAATGTGTTTGACTAAGTTAGTTTCATGAATCAAGTAACACTAATTCATTTAATGAAATTATATATAAGCTAAACTATAATTATAATATTAAAAAATTCAAGATATTTTAATCTTCTAATTTTTAAAGTAGTAACTACCCACTAAAAATAACTATTTATTTAAAAATAAAAATTACTTTTTTATCTTTTAGTTTTAACTTATTTATTAAAAAATATTAATTTTTATAAAAAAATACTTTTTTTCACCACAAAATGAGTGTTATAAATTTTAGTTTTCATTACACGAAAAGATAAATTGTGACAATTTAAATATACAAAATATGATATCCGCATCGATAAAAGATAAATTTATATTTTATTTTATTCCCCAAATTTTTATTTTTATCCGATGTTTCGCAATCCTTTTTTGTTTTTACTGACCCACCTTTCCAATCCTTAGATAAACAGGAAAGTTAACCAGTTTTTGGCCATCATTTCCATCTTCACCCCAAGCACGCTTGAATTCGTCAACCACATCCTCGCTCAGTAGCTCCACGCCCTCGTCCTTAGCCTTCTGATACGCTGACCACGATCTTAAGTATGTAAAATACTCCTCTATAGCCATCAATCTCTCATTCGCAAACTCAAATAGTCCTGTGCTATCCGCTCCGACCACTGGCTCGAACGGAAAATCGATCGATTTGTACTTATCATCCACCAGCTTTCGCGGTGGATCCCAGTATGGATTCTCGTAAAATCGTTGAAGGATCTTGTCCATGGAGTGATTGACTTCCGGGGTGGTGTAGCACCAAGCAGCAATGATCCCGTGGGGTTTCTTCAGTACCCATTTCACCTGCTTGTAAAACACAGGGAGGTCGAACCAATGCATGGCTTGAGCAATGGTCACTAAATCTACGCTTGATTCTACTGCCACTTTCTGCTCCAGCTCCAGGTCAGACATGACTGGAGAGGTATGCTGGTATCGGATATTGGGGAGTTTTCTTGCAAATTCAAGCTGTTTTGGGCTTGAGTCGGTGGCTATGACATTCTTGTAAATCTCAGCCAACTGAAAAAATATATATATATAAAAATAATAGCATGTATTATAGGAATCTAATATGAAATTCTGGATTGTTTCATATATAACCTTGAAAATGGCAAAGATTAATCCTGAAGCATCAATGTTGCATGCAAGTCAGAAGTCACAAAAGGAATGAACTAAATTCAGACTCACAGATCGAGCAGCCTGGCCGCTGCCGGTGCCAACATCCCATGCAAGATCATGCTCCAGAGTCTTGGAGGCAATGAATTGGAATAATTCTGGCGGGTAGCTTGGGCGAGCTTCTGCATATTGCTTTGCCTGCTTAATGAACAATTTTGCCATTTGTTTTGCTTTTTCTCTTTGGATTTTTCTCTTTTCTGGTCTGATAGATGATGAGAGACCAATTATCTGCCTTCTTATTTATACTTTGCCAAAAAGATTATGAGATTTATTTTAAAATTTTATATTTGACCCACTCGTTGAACCATATTCTTGCGGGCACAGTTTTCAACAAGACAGAGCCAAGGAAAAGAAAAGAAAATGAAAAATAAATTTTGTATTCCACATAAAGGAAAGGCCGCAACTGGGAAAGCATCAACTGCACGCGGCATGCCAAGTTTGACCCAGCAAGTTTCTTATTCCTAGCGTGATAGCTTAAATACCTAATTGCCTAGAACTCTCAAACAAGATGAAGCTTGAAATGACGACAAAATTGCACAAATTACATTTATTAACAGTTTAATTTTTTATATAAAAAATCGTAACATATCAAAATATTCGTATTAGATAAAAAAATTTTAAATAAAAAAAATTAAATTATAAAACTTATATACTTAAATTTTTAAATTTATTAAATATAATATTTAAATCTATTTATTATGATAATAAATATTAATAATTATAAAATACAATTACTCGAATACGATATATTCGTTAAAATTTCATTTCAGCGGATTGTTATGTCAACATCCAATTGTTGCTCAAAAAGTTCAGTTGAAGTTTTTTTTTTTTTTTTTAATATTAATAATAAATGTATTTCTTCTAAACATGTTTAGCCATAATCGAAAAGAAATTTCATATAGTAGGAATACCTAACTTATGTTTCATAATCTTTATATCTTTCGAAGTACGGAAGTTGTCATCGAATTTAAATAGAACTTATCAAATTTGAATTATTAGTAATAGATATTGTAGACAAATAGAACTTGAATTTGTAGCAATGAATATTTTGTAAGCAAGTAATTATTGTTAGTTTATTAAATTATAATTAAACTCAGTCCAATATTTTACTGAAAAGTGTGAGCTATTCTTATTATTCATATTCAGATAGATACATAAAATCTTAAATACACGAATAAAAAATTAAATACAACTCAAAAATTCTTAAACACTTCTTTATTAAAGCTGGGTATGCAATCCGAGCTATTATTTTGTTTCTTTTTAGAAGAATGGTTTTTATTTGTTTTTTAATCTTTTCCTTTCTATTCATTTTTTTTTTATTTTTTATCCTTTCGATTCTTAAACTGAAGTTAAATAGTTTTTAAATAATTCTTAAGAAATTTGAAACCAAAAAACCTGAGAATTAAAAAATGTCAGCATCTATTGTGTAATAGAAAAGAGAAGAATAGGAAAAAAAAATAGTTTCGATTGAACCAAGGGAGAAAGACAGATCCAAGTTTTCTTGCAAGGCTGTGGGGTACCATGGCTTTAGCATAAGTGCATATCTGCGGAAGAATGCGTCATAGGTGACGTAGCACGCATTCCAAATCTTGCACGCCAAGTTTACACTTCTTTACCAATCGTTTTATATATTTTATTGGAAAGTAAAGTTAATTAGTTTTGATAATTTTGATTGCTATAGGGAAATATGATATCGATATAATGTCAAAATATATCAAATTTTAGACGGAACGTCTAGGAAGAAATGTATATTGGAAAGCAGAGTTAAATTTAACACATATATGATATCACATTGGAAGCAGCTTCTAGGAAGAAGATGACATTGGAGGAACCCCTAAATAAGCAAGGGTTTCAGCCAACTCCATGTTATGATCAATAGGTTTAAAAATTCATTTGGTTTTCTACGTACCTTTAGTTTAGTGCATAAAGAAAAAATTGTTGATTTTGTACTTTAACTTTTATTTCGTCGAGCATGTTGGTCGTTTAGATTAACACTATTAGTCAAATGTAGATATGACAGTTAAAGCAAATAGGAGCTTGACATATGGCAAAATACTATGTCATCAGTGCTATATAAGCATAAAAATTTTATCCTTTTTTTTTTTAATTTTTTAGAATTTTTTCATTATGATGTTGCATTTTTGCCATGTGTCATACTCACATTGCATGTTAACTGTCACATCAGCTTTGATTAACGATGTTAGTTTGAAGGGCCAACATGCTTGATGAAATGAAAGTTGAGGTACCAAGTCGATAACATTTTTTTCTCTCTTTAGGTCCTAACTAAAAAATGAGCTAAAGTACATGGACCAAATGAGTATTTAACTCTTATCAAAATTATATTTTTATATTTTGCTTCCTTGTTTGGTTAATATCACATTCCATGTCATATTGTGTGCAAAAAAAAAAAAAAATCAACCAACCTCTTATGTCACGGCCTTGGACTTTAGCTTAGCAAACCACACAGCATTGGCTCAGAAATTGCTTATATGCCTAAATCAACCTTTAAACACTTAAAGGGAGAATTTGATCTCCTAAGGCACTAAAAAAGCTTATAGAGACTAAGCAGAAAAGTAGAACACAAAAAGAATAGAGAGGACTGCTCAATGTATTATTACTCAAGTGTTTGATGATACCAATGAGGCTAAGGAGGCCTCTATTTATAATTGAATTCCTCATAAATTAATAGCTCGGATCAAATCTAATGGACGGCTAAGATTACACTTATCTACAAATATCTAGAATCTCATATAAATTTAAACTCCAAAACTCTATCTCTATAGAGTCTTAAGTAAGCTAAAGTAGTTGTGTATGATTGAATTCCAAGTTTCTAGAAATTCTAGTCATATTACAACTTCTAGAATTCTTTAAGTATTAGGCCTATTTTGCTGGGCCAAATTGCTTCATGTAACTTATATCTTTGAGCCTAAGTTGATTAGTGTGGCCCATGACATTTGTCCTTACTTTTTCCAATGACACTCTTGTCGCGTCTGTTAAGTATAACCACTCAATCTTATCTTGAAACTACCATAATGACTTGGCTGGTTCCCAACTTGCCTCACTATTAGGTAGTCTTTTCCACTAAAGAAAGTACTTATGCCTTGGTCTATGACTTTTTTGCTGTATCACTCGATCTGCAAGAATACACTATACATCTCTATCATAGGAGGCCTTCATTCCTAACAGTGCGCGATGCGACTTGCCTTGGTCTTGATCCTCTTTGATCCTAATGGAATGCTTGAGCATGCTAACATGAAAAACGAAGTGTAAATTGAGCTTTGCTGGCAACTTAATTTTATAGGTCACCTTGCTTATCGTTATGCATGCCTTTTATGCATGCCTGGGTTAAGTAACACCAAGTGCAGTTTGATAAAGACTAAGTCTCCAACTTAGAATAGCACATCTGTATGCTCCTGATTTGCCCATTTCTTGGTACATTTACCTGGCTTGTGTAAACAAGCCCCGGCTAAGTTTAGTTTGCTCTTGCCAAGCCTTAGCAAACTTGTAAGCTAATGGATTTGGTTCCGGGTAGCCTGTTGTAACAACATTACGTATGAACAACTATTACCTAGTCACTTTCTCGAATGAACTTTAGTTTGTGACCTTACACCACAGCAAGTTGTAAGAAAATTAGGCCACATCCAATAACTTTGGCAAGTCATACTGCATGGGAATCACATAGTACTTGAGATTTTCCTCCAATAAAGTATTCACTCTCTCGATTTGCCCATCTATTTGATAATGCTTACTGGTGTAAAAGTTTAAGTTTAACCCCAATAATTTGAACAACTCTGTCTAAAACCATCACATAAATCACCTATCTTGATCACTAATAATAGTTTATGATACTTCTTGGTACTTCACCATGTTCTTCAAGAAAATAGGGCTACTTCTTTCACTGAGCACTTTTTTCAAAGCCCAATGTTGCTAGCGATGATTCAGCATGTTGACACTTTTTTATTTTTAAGTTGAACTTAGGGATAGGTCAAGCTTAGGATCACAATCAAGGTCTTGCTTCCAAAACTTGTCAAGAAATCCTTTCAAAAGTCCAATATTGTTGGCCATGATTTGGCACATTGGCATCCTATCAATCTTTAAATCCAACCTAGGGGTAGATCAAACCTAGCATCATAGTCTAGGTTTTGCATCCAAGAATTTGAGTTTAACTTTTTTGCGAGAAGTGGAATTGCCACCAAAATATAGGTTTATCCTAGCGTTATATTAATTTTAGTCTTTCCATCGTAGGAACGTGAGGCAACATCAAACACACCCTGGACAAAATGGTTTCCATCAATCTCTGCCTTGTTCTTGATACCCAGTAATAACCAAAGAAAGGTAGTTATAGACACCTTATTTTGTCTAGGCCAATCCAAGGCATTATGAGTCATTATTTGGGGCATCACCGGGTCCATTTAGATAAACATGGATCAATCATCGATCATTGCTAACTAAGGTGAGGTGTTTGAGGAGCCAAAGGTGCGTAAAATCTGCATTGTATGAGTGGGTATATATACATGGTTGCCACATTATCAAAACCCCATGTACCGATGCTTTTGGCTGTGGTATCAATACAAGAGGCTTTGGTGTCGATACCAGGTTATTTTGAAGCTAAAATCATGATTTTGGGTCAATGTGTATTGATACAAGCCAAAGAGTATCGATGCCTAGAGAAATTGTGTACTTGGTTTCGATATAAGGCTCATTGTCTCAAGGCTAGAAGCCAAAAATGCATTGCATATTGACACAAGGCTCTTTGGATTGATATTGGAAGGCCAGGTATCGATAGTAGCTTCATTGTATTAATATCTAGAGCAAAAATTTGCTCTTGGTATTGATATAAAAAGCCTCGTATCGATGCTCCAAGGCAAAAAAGCCCAGTTTGTGTTGTTTTCACCCCTTTACACCATGACATTGAAACATGACTTGGACCAATGGCACCAAAAATCATTCAAGTTCATACCAAGCCTCAACATTGGACCTATGATTAGATCAATTCAATTTTTGAGACCCAAATAGCCATGACTAGGAGCATATTCATGACTTAATTCAATTGTAATTACAATTTTTCAGAGATTTTTGTTACTACCTTTGAGTAATCCTGTTTATGCTTCTCATTCAATGCCGTTACAAGACTTCCATTGAGATGCAGTTCTAGATAATTATAGAGCAGTAAAAATTCCATGCTTTCTTTCATTATTATAAAAATCATACAAATTAAATTAGCATCAAACATAGTTAGCTTGAGTCTATACATTCCTGGAGGAGATGCTATGAGCAAATTGAAATATAATACATAAGAAAGTACTAGGTGAGCTCATTGATCTTGACATAAATTTAAGTCCTAAAAATGTTGGAAGTAATTTTAGTAATTTGTTATATCAATCCAAATTATTTTATGTTTGAATATTTTCAATAAGTTTATATGCTACAGTACAAAATACAATTGACTTTTTATATAAAATTATCATTTTATCATATATATATATTAAATTTTAATTTTAAGTTAAAAAGTAAAATATCTATCTATCTATCTATATTTATACTATCATAAAAATTTTTATTAATTTAGTGTCACAAATAAAATGACATTAATTTATTTAAAAATTAATTAAATTTGAATCATTTTAAGTATAAACTATTTCGTGCAAGAATTATTCCATGTTCAAATCATCAACCTTTTATATTGAATCGAAATTGAAAATGCTTAACTTTTGGATTTTTTTAGACGAAATTTTGGGGTTGGATTCATTTGCCAATTTTGTAGTCTCTCCCAGCCGTCCCTCTTTCATTAGACGAAGACTGACGGAGATTTTTGCATTTTATCCCCAACGAAAAATAGAACATTTTTCAAAGTTTAAAAACCTGGACTTGGTTTGAAACAACGTCCGAAGGTCTAGACTTGCAGGTTTAACTGCTGTAGACAAAGACATAAAGAAAGAGAACGCCAAAAAAAAAAAAAAAAAGCCAAACACATAAAACGGAAGTCCTTCCGCTAGCATCTTAAATTAAATATATATATATATATATATATATATATTACTACCAGTAAAACCTAAAAACCAAGCAGCGACGACGCCGTAGCCATGGAGGCAGCGCCTATGCAGAGTGAAAGCTTCAAGCTAGGGTTCATCGGAGCGGGGAAAATGGCAGAGAGCATAGCAAGAGGAGTGGTGCAATCTGGTGTTTTACCTCCCCACCGTATTTCTACTGCAATCCACTCAAATCCCAATCGTGGTACTGCCTTCCAATCACTCGGCATCCGTCTTCTTCATCAAAACTCCGATGTATGATGCTTTCTCCCTCCCTCCCTCTCATTACATTCACCTTGTTGTTATTTTGCATCATGAAAAAAAAATGTGTTTAATACTGATTTACTATTTTGAATGGTTACATGTAAAATATTTAATTTACTCTTAATTACAAAAAAAAAAAAAGGTAATTTCTTTTTCACTTGTTGAGTATGGGACTGTTATGTTCTAATGAATATATATATATATATATATATATTTATGTTTAATCAATGCTTTTGCTATTTATTCTAGTCTACTACTTTCTGGGAAATTGTTAGCAGTAGGGAAAAAAAAGACAAAGAAAGAACCAAGTCGGTTTTCACTATATGGCTTACTCTGAGGCCAAAAGGGTGCTTGGATTGGATGCAAAAGCGAATAGTGTTTTGATGTCATAAAAAATTTAAATTGTAATTCTTTTAGGGATGAAAGACTTGATGTTACTTTAATTCAAAGTAATCATGCTAGACTTCATGCTGCATTTTAGTTATTTATTGTCCGTTAGTGATTTTGCTCTTAACCTTTTGCATATATATTTTAGCTTTTTACAAACTGAAAAGCAAATGGCAAAAGCAACAATTGTAGTTTTTTTGGTATTTATTTGTTGTGGAATTGGGAGGAAATGAAAGTGGATTGCTAAAGGATTAATTTTGAAGTTAAAAAAAAAAAAGAATAGAAATGGTCATCCTTAAGCTCTATGTGCTTGTAAGTTTTAATTATGTCATTTCTTTCTCTTTTTTTTTTCCCTTTTAATTTTGTTTCTGATTCAAGTTATGAATATATGAAAGCAGGTTGTGGATGCTAGTGATGTGATCATTTTTTCTGTGAAACCCCAAGTAGGTAATGCTCTTAGCCAGAGTGCTTCCTCTTTTGTCGCCTCTGTGTGCTTACCTTTTTGTTTTTGAAGCTCTAGAGCTGGCAATACCATTCTTGCAATAGGTACTTTTTCTCTATTATTTTGGTGAATGCCAAAAAATTTTGCTTGACTTGGTAGAGTGGATAGAAAAGTGGAAAGATTTAAGATTGAAGGGAGAGAAAAATGGAAACATAGAAACATATTATTTTTTTCCATTGATGTGCTTGGTAGGAAAAATGGAACAGTGGATTGAAAATGTACTTTCTTTCCATCTAATAAATGGTAGAGTTGAAAATAGAAATGCAGTGATTTTACCATTTTATCCTTTATAAAGATGCAAAAGTTAGAATCTAAATATGATGGATCTTGTAAATATGTAACTCTTGAATCACTCTTCCATTTTCTTTCCTCTTTTCTTTGCAATTCGGAGTTATTTGTTTCTGTGAACAAGTGTGGAAAAAGGCCAATAGTTTCTTTCCTCTCACTTTTGTCCTACCAAGCAACCTAAATTCATTTTCTTTCTACTTTTTCACTCCTCCTTAGCCGTCCTCCTACTTTTCCACCCTATCAAGCAAACGCTTTGTGATATGTCTCTTTCTCCCTTAGAGAAGTTTGAAAATTATGTTAGGGGATTATTCGACTTCAAGTTTTTAAAAAGTTTAGAATATGAATTGTGAATGAGGCTCTTATGTCTCTGTTATATTGCTTTTATTAAAGCAAATAAAACTGAGTATTGTAGTTTAACGACTGTAGCAAATTATACTCACCATTTTGATTTCAAGCTCTTTTCTATGGCTACCACTTAATTTCTTGTAAATGCATCACACGTAGAGCATATGATTTAAAAGTTTGTAATAATTCAGTCATGATATTGAACTTAAATTTTCCTGGAAAGAGAAATATTAGATAAGAGAAAAAGAAAACAAAAAGTATGGGTGCAGAACATCTTCAGATACTTTTTTAAACTTTTGTTTTTGGTCTAAAACTCTTCTTTGGTGGTTTGCAGTTAAAACTGTGGTTTTGCAGCTGAGGCCATTACTTTCAAAGAAAAAGCTTTTGGTTTCAATTGCTGCAGGAGTAAAATTGAAGGATCTGCAAGTATGTGGTTTTGAGCTCGTTGCGTTTACAAAAGTACAAAAGTCATGGTGCTAGTATAAAATATGCATTACCATGATATTCACAGAAGAGTAGCATATTATGACTTAAAAGAATTCCCCTTTCATTCCACGAATAGTTTTTCATGACTATGAAATCTTGACATCACTGTTTCAGTTTTATGGGTGTTGTAACTGACATATATATATATAAGGGAGATACAATTTCCCTTCATACTTCCAAGCTGAGAGTATTGCACCTTTTGTGTAGCATAATGTCAATTTGGAGTGTTATGTCTTTTGAGTTTTTTTATCTTTTCCCACTTAATGTTACGTTGAGCTGTCTAGAGATTAGATTAATTGTTTAGGGTTTAGGATCTAATTTTAAGTAGAAATTGTATTTTAAGGTTTTAATTCATATAAAAGAATGCATGAGAAAAATATAAGACTTTTACAGCCTGATTGGTGATAAATTACCTTTTAGTTTGCAAGTTCTTTCAAGAACATAAAGACTTATACAGAGGCATTAGGTTAACTTCCTTCTAAGATATTAAGCTTCTTTGGGTAGATCTTTAACTAGAAGTGGGTTGCATCAGCTTAAAATAAATCTGAGCATATGGTGGATTTAGGGTTTGATTTGATATAGGAAGGTAATTAGGTTTGTTCGTTGAACTGGAAAGGGAAAGATTTAGGTTTGAAGTGTGGAAACGAACACAAATAAATATTTAATTTTTTCTTATTCTCTCTATGACAGTTTTGGTCGTTCATATTATTAATTTGTTCATCTTAATTTTTTGCTTGAGTATGTTTATTTTCTAAAGTTTAGAGTTCTTAATAAAACTTAATAGTAAGTAGAGAGAAAAAGAAAGGACATAAATATGTTATGGCTTTTGGTTCTTTATGCATCGTTAAATGCGGCTGCTTTCTATATGCAGTTATTTGTATGGGCAGGATTAGAAATTTCTGCCTACCTGTTAGGTGCATCCTTGCTCATAGAATGCACGATTTAAACCTTTGTCAAAGTAAAAACTTACCTGTTATCAAATATCTTGGAAAGTTGAGTATTCGGGTTTCATGATTATTAGTACTGGAGTAAGGGTCTAAGTTATTGGTTTTGTGATGAAGGTATTAGTTTAAGACTAAGTTCTAAAAAGTGGGCTGGTTGTGGCTAAAGAGTGTGTAGAGTGTTTCAACAGAAGAAAACAAGGAGAAAGGAAATACAATAGAAGGAAGGGATAGAATGCCATAATATCTTGCCGGGGCATTCTAGGGGTCTCACCTAGAAAATTTTCTATTAATGTCCTAGACAAGATTAGAACCTCAGGTTTTGCTTCGGAACTTAAATTTGAGTAGAAGTTTTGGATTCAGATTCTGTATAGAATTGTGCAATAGAACTCATTAAAACATTATATTATATTTGTGATTACGCTTAAAATCCATGATTTTAATGAAGTAGTGAATCTAAAATACTTGGATGACAAAATGAAATTTATATCCATCCCTTGCGCTTCCTCAAATACGTAGGCAGTTTTAATCTTTTGTAATTTATATGTGATATATACATTCACCCTTACGATTTCTATATCAAACAAAATTGTAATTTACAGTCCGAAATTGATGTTTTCAGATGAAGCATTGGTGAATTCTTTTAAACGAATCTTGTCTTTCTTTTCCCAATGCAAAACAGTCTGTCTGAGTTACTCCTTGGTTGACAATGGAATAACTGTCTAAATGACTGTTGAAGTTTCTTATTCTTATTTCTATTAGTAAGATTTATCCAAACAGCAATACTAGACCACATTGTAAAAGAGAACTAGCTGCTATGATTGGCAACACTTTTCCATCATCATTTTCACTTAAGTCTTAAACTTCATATTCCTTGAAATTCTTAATCTTCATTTGCAATTGTAGTTTCAGGTATTAGCCTTTGTTTCATTAAAACAATATTTTTATTCTGTTAGGAATGGGCTGGCCATGGCCGATTTATCCGGGTGATGCCAAACACACCATCTGCTGTTGGTATGGCAGCATCAGGTATACCATTTTTTTCTCATTTAATGCAGATATATTCTTATGAATGAAGCAGTATATAAAGTTATCTTGTTAACTTTAGCATTTTGCTGAGTTCTAAACTTGGCATTTTGTTGTGTTCAAATGTGAACCATTTAATGGAAAGTTTATCTATCTGAAAGATTTTCTTCTTGTTTCCCTGTCACCCTTGTCGTGACCTATGTTACATGGACTCGGATGTGGGTATCTGGCACGGGTATGTATCTAAGAGTTTGATACTTTTTTCATCTAAAATTTTGGACCCATGAAGTCGGCTAAGAAAATCCAGAAATGGGATACGGGTATTTGGATATGTCCTATAATATTATATATATATAGTCTCTTACCCTTTGAGTATATTTTATTTAAAAAAACTTTTTGAATATTATCTCATGCATTTTAATAAAATCAATTGAGCTTATATTTTAATGTGATTTTTATTTCTTAACACATATTATAAGAAGGATTTCATCATTTGAAACTTTCATACAGTTTAATAAAAATTAAATCTGGGTTTATATTCAAATGTTTTTAATATTTTAATTGAACTTTTTGGTTCTCTACATGTCGTTATTAACATAAACCCAAAATAAATTAAAGAACTAATTAAAAGAGTATATTTGACAAAGTCAATGGGGTGATATCTAGAATCTTCTTTTTCTTCTTGGAGGCCCTTCCCTTTTCTTCAGTTGTGTTGTCTCATCTTGTTCTCTCCCATCTCCATTCTCCCGTACCAATCCATCTCTTATGCTTTACATTTTTTACGGAGTTGATTTTCATGTCCTGCTCTAACATTTCAAATTGTGTCTTTTCCTTCTTATCTCTGTAAACTTTTCTTTTTAAAAAAAAAAAAAAAAAAATTCTCCTTTTCTTGTTCATCTTTCTACCGATTCTTCCCAAACCTGAAAAAAGATAACCTTTTCTTTTGTCAAATTGTGGACCAGCTTTAGTAAATCTAGCATTCACTCATAATGCAAAAGTCATCCATTATCTTGCATTCACTTTCCTTATTTGGTGTTTGAATTGCCTCTTCTTGGCCACCTGAAATGTGCTTGCCACATCAACACAAATTCCGCACCCATATCTGTGTCGTATCATACCTTAACGGTATGTTGCCCAAAGATGCCGAGTCCAGGTATCAGAGGTCATGACTCATGAGATTCAAGCTATATTTCTCTCTATAAGTTACTGCAGAAGTTATCCGCATAACATGGCAATTCAGCATGATTTTTTCCAAAGAGCAATCTGGCTTTATTTGAAAAGATTTCTTGGTGTTGATCTTGAAAGCTTTTCATTTAAGCTGTTTTAGGGTACCATCATTTGTTTGACTTTTGAGTTTTTCTGAAATAACTAAGTATATTGTGTAATTGGTGAATGTGGTCAGAATTTTTTGGGAGTTGACGTGCGATCCAAAATAGGGTCAGATATAGCATCTACTGTGGAGTTCATAGCAGATTTTTGCTTTAGGTTTGTCTAGAATATGGAGGGCAATAATATCTATGGTCTTGTTTCTATTTTTTATGAAAGCCGTTATATTCTACCTTTATGTAGAATTACATATAAAAAAAATATTTAGAAGAATGCTTCTCTTCCTCTGAAATTGTCCATTCTCATTTCTTCTTCTGTTATTTTTGTGCTTTTGTACTTTATTTTTAATTGTATCGCAAAATATTCTCATGTTTAGTTCTACTCCTTTGCTCTTGTTTCATTCTCCTGGAGATAGTTATTGTTGGCATTTTCATATTTGCAAGATAATAATTATAAGTTGTCTTTAGATTCTGGAGGATCATGGTGTGAAAACTGGGATCTTCTTGAATCCTCGGATTCTAATTCGTGTTGGGTTTGCATATGGTCTCAGCAGTATCTCTATAAGCATCATAAAACACAATAAGTTTATCATTTCTTATTCGTCTGTAGAATGTGACTGAGAATATATAATATTACAATTCAGAAAGAGATCCATCAACGAAACCTTTATCTGTTGCTCATATGTTTTTGTAAAATTTGATTCTAGTCCTGCAAGCTTCTTTTGCATTTTTTTTTTAATTTTATATCGCATTTGTGATCAATGCAATGGCTATAAAAATCTCTGATCTTGTTCCATCTGTATAGTTATGAGTTTGGGAGGAGCTGCAACGGAAGAGGATGGGGAATTAGTTGCTAAATTATTTGGATCAGTTGGCAAGATATGGAGAGCTGATGAGAAATTGTTTGATGCTATCACTGGCCTTAGGTATAATGCTGTCTTAATGGTAGAAGAAACAAACTGATTACCTATAATATGTCCTGCATCCTTTTATCTGAACAAGATATCCTTTCTATTTTTTGTTTTTTTCATTGTGCACTGGCAGTATCGTTGGGTTGAATTCTTTCTTTTAGGAGTCCTCTCATCCACTGAATGAGGACGAAAATGCATTGCCATGTATTATCTTTGATTATCCAACAAATGATTGATTAAGTATATATACGTTTACTGAAATTTTTCAGTGGAAGTGGTCCAGCATACATCTATTTAGCAATTGAAGCTTTAGCTGATGGAGGAGTGGCTGCTGGTCTTCCACGAGAACTAGCATTGGGACTAGCTTCTCAGACTGTAAGTTATACTATATGCTTCGTGTTATGTTTACTACAAATTAATCATGTACTTAGTGCTTTTTTAAATAGCCTTAGAAAAATCCTAGACCTCTCCATAACTCTTGGCATGATTTAACCCTGAATTTCCTCCTAGAGCTTAGAGGTGAGAATTGCCATTTGGCGAGACATATGCTGATTCAGTACTGTGTGGCAGTGATTTAAATTGCGGTTGAGGCCCTTTTTTCAGTTGCGTCACAGCTATCGCGATTGCGGATGTAACAAATGCTATTGCAGTCATTACGGTCATTGCGGCTGTGAATTTTATTTTTTTTTAATAAATTTGCACAACTTATTTCAAAACATAGCAATTATAGTTATAAGCTTAAAACCCATTTTTTTAATGGTTTTTATATTAATTTATAGCATCTATAATCTTTCATTTGCATGAAAAAGTTTATTCATAATTTTAGCTATTAGAATAAAATATTGATATATATATATATATGTATATATATATATATAAATTATTCATTTTTATTTATGAATTTAAAAAAATATTAACAATTAAAAATATTTAAGGATAATAAACTAGCTAAGCTTAATTTCATAAAATTTTCGTTAACTTTCAGACTTTTCGGACTCAAAGGCAGCTAGCTAGAATTTTGTGTTTTATTATTATTATTATTATTATGATTGTTATTGGCCAACGATTCCTCTCTCTTAGAAATTTCAAATCCCAAATCCTAACCAAATTTCCCCAAAATTCAAAAACCCACTCCACTCATCCACAGACCCATTCTTCTTCTATGCAACCTGAGCTGGCTTCTACTCTCCTCTCTGCTTTGCTCTGCTCATCGCCAACACCCCCCTCGCTCAGCCTCAGGCCTCAATTCCTCAGCCAGCCCTCAGTATTCACCTCACTGCCTCACACACCAACACAACCCAGCTCCGAGGCCCCCGACCCGACCCAGCTCCAAGTCACAACAATCAGCGCTACCAGTCTAACCCTGCCTCCCTTCTGCTCCAATCTCTCCTGCTCTGTGCTCCTCCTGCCTTCAAGATGTGGTTTAGAAGAAGGTTTTTTTTTTTTTTTTTTGTTAATTTGTAATGCTATAGCAGAAATAGCGGGCTGTTATGACTGCTTTTATCCTCTATACCACTTTATGCGTTGGCAACTGGCCATTATTGGTGTGAATGTTATTCACACCACTATTCTGGCATTTCGCGGAGGCAGATGGTGCTGCTACTGCAAAATAGCAGCCACGATACCGCAACGCCACTGCCATTTGAAACCCTGCTGTGTGGTATTTAGCATGGATTCAAGATTTAATTGTATCACGTATCTTCCATGATGCTCCTCCCTTTCACCACTGACAATCTCTAAGAAGAAATAGGAAAAATACATCCATTTTTTATGCTTACCTGAAACACTTTTTTTAATTGATATGATGGAACTTGGAGGTGCTTTTGTGAACGTGGTAGTAGTGAATTGCTTTATTGCAAAACACTTGGGCGTTGAATAACTATGTGCAAGTAAAATTTCGGCTTTACCAAAGTAGGTAACTCTAGATTCATTAAGAGAAGGAAGAAAAAAAGGGGATGGAATGCGGTGGGTTGAGGTTACTATATTGCACTCTCCCATGATACAGAATGTTGAATTGATTACTCAATTGTCTCATATCTAGCATTATACTAATTATGAAATCTTTTCAAATTAGAGTCCAATGATTCAAATTATCTTGATTCTTAAGTAGAAGTTTGGGTTTCAATCATTCATTTTATTACTAGAAATCACTAGTTGCCAGCTCTATGCTTCTTATTTATTATTTTTTTTTAAAGAAAAAGATAATTGGGTTCGTTCTTTTGCAGGTTTTAGGAGCAGCGTCTATGGTCATTAAATCTGGGAAGCACCCTGGTCAGCTAAAAGATGATGTTACATCACCTGGTGGGACTACAATCGCTGGCATTCACGAGTTAGAGAAGAGTGGCTTCCGGGGGACGTTGATGAATGCCGTTGTGGCTGCTGCTAAGCGTAGCCAAGAACTTGGACGTTGATGAGTGCCGTTGTGGCTGCTGCTAAGCGTAGCCAAGAACTTTCCAAGAGTTAAACTCCATCCGATTCTACATTTTGAAGTCTTAGACAGCTGGACAATCATTTTATTTCGCTGAAAAATGAGAGCGAACATATATATATATATATATATATATATATATATAAAATTTGCAGGGTTAGTGATTTCTATACAATGCTCCTTTACCACTACCTGTTTTTTCTGATTTTATTTCTACTGGCTACTGCTGATGCATGCAAATCGTAATTGCTTTGCCGTTTGAGTATATTAAACATGGTTTACACCTATGTTATCGGGAGATTTAAGTGTTGGACACAGGTTGTTTTTTTTTTTTTTTTGGTTCTTTTTTCAACTTTTTATATAACGAAAGAATATATGTCACACATAGGTGTTGGATATAAGCCCTTTTTAGGAAAAATGAAAAGTTTTTGTAAAGGTACACAAAACTATTGGCATCTAAAAATTCTAGTGGTAGGGGGAAAGAAATAGGTTAATGGCAAAGTTATGAAATAAATTATTAATTTAAATTAATTTTTTTTTTCACATTTGAAAGTATTAAGTTTGAGAGGAAAAAAAAACATTTAAATTTTATGTCCCTCTTCTTATTTTCTTTCTACAATACAAGGTAAAAAAGAATTCTTTCCGTCTATTCTTTTTTCCCCGTGGCAAATGTAGCGTAAAATATTACATCTCTATAAAAGTATTATACTTTTTAAAAATTTATATGTGATTCATTGAATATAAAAATTTTCAACAACATTCATTTAATGATTAATAGTTTATGATTATATATGCAGTTAATGCATCAAATATAAATTTAAATATAATTGGGATTACAAAGTCCTGGATACGGATGTATCACACAGCTCAATAGTAGTGACTGGGGAGAGAGATAAGTCCATGACCTTAAAAGGAATGTCTCATCACCTAAATATGTCTCTACTTTCAAAACCTAAAATTAGAAGGTTTCGCGCATTCTCCCTTCGCAACAAAACTAAGATTTCAGGAAATAATTCGAACCAAGGGTGATTTCGTTTGGACCTCTCTACCATGAATATGATTTTGAGAGGGTAAAGCAAGCATATGATGCCAAAGCTTAAATTAGCGTCATAAAAGCCCATTGTGTCATTATAGATGCTGCAGCATATGACAAGATCAAAAGCGAGATAACTTAGCGTTACGAGGAGGTTGTGAGTGAGCAAATATGATTACGAGGAGCTCGCTTGGATTTTGGATGTTCTTCGCATTATGTAATTACGTGACACTTAAAATTACCGGTTCTAGATGTCAGAATTAAAGGGTCCAAGTATGGGTGGTGTTGGACCTTTAATTAAACCTCTGGAAAATTTACAACCATTCAGCCTCAAATCCCCAAGGAATTACGGATTCTAAAATCCAATATTTGTAACTCTGCTTTCTTGTTGGATCAATTCCATGCAGCTGATCTTTACAACTGTTCTTCGCTTAAGATTACAAATTCTATTGTTGGTTCTTGAACGGACTGTAAGTAACCAGAATTTTCTTGTGAATCTTTCAAAAATAGTACCACGTTACGTATGCTTTCCGGAAGAAATAGTCGCTATCTGGAATACGATTTGGAGAATGCTCCTGGTTCTCTACAGTTGCCAATAAAGGTTACGATGGGAACCCGTTTGTCAGCAGCCATGGATGCAGAGATGTACGAGTTTTTTCCCCCACTCATCTCTTTCATCAAACTTATTTAACGCATTTGGCTGTTATTTATAATTTATGGAGACAGCAGTTTCAAATCTTCAACGATCATATTATGTTCTAGTGTCACGGGGCCATTACCTTCTTCTCAAAAGACATGCCTAATAGGATGTGCAGCGCACCCGCTTATATGCCCAAAGACCTTCCCTTTCTTATTCAATGTGGGATTAATACACCCTGCCTACTTCTTTAGAGCGCTCGGCGTGACATTCTCCCCCACCCAATCTCGTGACGCCCTCGTCACAGGTTT
>JBBYHM010000025.1:1559528-1574056 GCA_038381775.1 Adansonia rubrostipa | reverse complement strand
AATATATTAATTATATAAGATTTCGTTTTTATTTTTATTCAAATTTGAGATTTATACTAATATTTTTATTTAAGTTGATGTCACAAGTTAACACTATATTTTTAATAATATATTTTAATTGAAAAAATGTCTTTTATATTTTTTAATAATATATTTATTTTCTTAAAACTGCCTAATCTTATAATAAACTACTTTATAGATATATTTTTTAGGGCAACCAATCATAAGATTTATAAAGTGTTATATTATTTTTTTGTTTTAAAAAAAATGTCAATTCAAGGATTTATGAAGTGTTATATTTTTTTGGGTAAAAGACAGATTATTAAGTAAATTTACGATTGTACTATAGATAAATATTGAATTTGACATTATATTTTATTTTGATTGATACTTATCATTATAATTTTAGATTAAGTGCAAATTTCTCACTATAGTTTAATTCAATATTGAATTTTACTATTTTACTTTTGTTTAATTGAATTTCGAGACTAAATTTTAAATTTTGATTGAATTTTATCACTCAACTTGAATTTTATATGATTTTAAGATAAAATTTAATAAAAAAATTTTCTTCAAATATTTTATTTTCATAAGTAGAGTTTAATAAATTAATTAATAAAAGATGATAAAAAATTAAGCTTTAACTTTTTATAACATAAAAATTGTACGTTAATTTTTTAATTTTTATATTTTTTATAGATTAATTTTATTTTTAAATTTTTAAAAGTTAAATTTGAGTAGCAAACTTAAATCAAAGATTAAAGTTCAGTGTTAAAATTCAATTAAGTAATAGTGCAATGGCAAATTTACTCCAATCTAAAAAATACAATGCCAAACACTAATCAAAATAAAGTATAATAATAAATTTTAATATCTACAATAAAATGATAAATTTATTTATTATTTCGGTAAAAGACACTTAACTCTCAGGTTTGGTAAAAATACACATATAGTTTGAAAAATATTCTCTTGTCCTAAGGTTTGATAAAAATTACATAAACCTCTAAGTATTATTTCTATACTAATTTAAATGAAAAATCAAAAATGCTTTTTTTAATTATTAACTATTTGCTTTATTTTTAATTTTTGTTTTTCTCTTTTCATTTTCTTTTTACTCAAAACCTTTTTTAATTAAAAAAAATATAAGAATTTAGTTAGTCTTAAAATTATCTTTAATCAATATTATGTTAAATTCTAATTACCTTATATTCTAATTGAAGTGCATGTTAAACTTTTTTAAGTCATCATTAATTCAATTATATATTAACTTTAAAATAAATTTATTAAAATATTTTTATTTAAATAAAGGAATTTTTTAATTAAAAAGTTTAATGATAATGAAATTGGTTAAAAGAAAATATGAAAAAAAAGAAAAGAAAAGAAAGAAGAATAAAAAATATAAAATTATCATTCATAAGATTTTATTTAAAATATACTTATTATTATTACTTTGAAAAAATCATATTTTATCTCTTGAAAAAGTGATTATATTAGTATTCTCCCAATCAAACTGATAACTATTCAAATTTTACTTAGAATATTAAAAATACAATCATTTTATTTATTATTTCTATTTTTCATTTTTTGTTTTAATCAACTTCTTCCTCGTTAAAGTTTTTTAAATAATGGCAGTTGATTTATTTGTAAATGAAATGATATAATATATTAATATCAAACTTAATATACATGATTAAATTAAAAATAAGTTAAAAATATTTAAAAATATTTAACAAGAATGTTTAGATTATAATATAATTTAATTATATTTTAATTTGATAATAATTAAAAATATTTTATAATAAAAAATTAATAATTAAACATAATTATTTTTATTTAAAATTAACTAAAAATAGGGACTAATGTATTTTATGCGAAATTTTAAAAGGTAAGTTGGTATTTTTGAAGATATAAGTGTGTGCAAGTAAAAAATATATATATATATATATATATATTATATTTTAAAAAAAGGCCGTTAGGAATTTAAAGATGTGGACACATCAAGACCATCAAACCAAAAATATGTTCGATCTTTAAGCATAGGTTTGAAAATCCATTTCCGCCCCTTTATGTTTGAATAATAGCTCTTCCAGACCGTTTCATTTTCTCTTTCTTCCTTTCTTCGTCGATTCGCTTAGCTCTCTTCTTTTATCGCTTCTGCTATAATCTTTCGCTGTGCATCTTCAGCTCCCGATTTTTTATTTCTGTTCATATCTTCGCTTGGATCTGCAAATGCGCGTCGTTTCTACTTCCGCTCTCCTCTGGTTCTCCATTTCTCGGTTTTTCAAGCTCAGTTCGGTGAGTGCTTTCTTTTTTCTTCTTTTTAGGGTTTTTTTCCCATTCATCTTATAAATTTGAAATTTGTTTTCCATCGATCTTGCTGTCTAAGTTATATACTAAACAGCTTGATTTACTAACTCTCGATACTTTATCCAATTTCTGAGTTGCTGAAAATTAAATGAAATTAAATTTGATGATGATCTACGTTTGGTTGAGAGAATTGATTATAAATTCAATTACTTGATCTTTTTTTAATAAACTTTTAACTCGAATTCTCTATAAAATTTTTAAATCGCTGACGGTGTCACTTTAATTCGTTTTTTTTTTTAATATGTTTCCCTTTATGTTAGTTTGTTCTGTTCGTAAGGAGGAACATTTTAGGATTGATTTATAATTTTTTTTCCCTTTAATGTTAGTTTTTTCTGTTTTTAAGGGGGAGGAACTTTCTAGTTAGGTTGATTTATAATGATTTGGAAAGCATATTGTCGAAAGAAGCGTTATAGAGTTGGAATTGGGGTATGCAGCGTTGTTCATCTACAAAGGAACTATGGAAGGTAACAGAACAATATCGACTCCTTCAGTTGGGCCCAGCATCGGCGATGCTGCTCAGAGAATGCGAGCTCTTCATGGGTATTTTCTTTTTGAAATTGTACTGATTTTTTACTTTTAGTCCCTCTCACTTGAAAAGCTAAAGACTATTATCTGTGTTCTGTGGCTGCTCCTGCCCTCCCTCTAGAATGTTTTTTTTTTTTTTTTCTCTTGCTAAAATTGGTCTGTTATCTTTCAAGAAATTATTGTTTTATGTACTGCTGAGTTTTGCTGACTTTGCAATCCTTTTGTAGAAGGACTAGTGGTCCTACAAGACGTTCCACTAAAGGACAATGGACAGCTGAGGAGGTTTTTTTCTTTCTCTAGTTTATATGGTTGCTCTTTCGCAATTTATGACAATGCTTCTATAACCTTATTGCTCTTGTTGTGTCGTGTTATCGGCATCTAGTAATTTTAGTCCCAACCCTTGATCACAAAATTATTATCGGCATATATATATATATGTATGTGTGTCTGCATGAGTATATGTAAGTATACGCATATTCTTAAATGATTTCAATTTCACAACTTAATCACATGGGCTTCCAGGATGAGATTCTGTGCAAAGCTGTTCAACGTTTCAAAGGAAAAAATTGGAAAAAGATAGGTATATTTTTGAATGGAAATGCCATAATAGCTGTTTCTGCATCATTTCACTTGATCTGATTGTAAGCTAGTTCATCTGCAGCGGAGTGTTTCAAGGATAGGACTGATGTACAGTGCTTGCATAGGTGGCAAAAGGTCTTGAATCCAGAACTTGTTAAGGGGCCATGGTCCAAAGAGGTGATTGTTTTTGCTACTTAATTTTTTTCTCACAGTTCCTTGCACTTGATTGTTCTTGACAAAACAAAAGTTTTTTTTCTTGATAATTAGTACAGCATTCTGAGTTGCTTTGAAACTTAAACAGGAGGATGAACTGATAATTGAGTTGGTGAAAAAATTTGGGCCGAAAAAGTGGTCAACCATTGCTCAACACTTACCTGGACGTATTGGAAAGCAGTGCAGAGAAAGGTGTGATAGTAGAGCTGTTAATTTTGATATTTTAACCCCACTTCCATTTGTAGCTTTGAAGAAGGCCAAGGAGACTGTAGGAGTTTGAACCTTGGAGTGTGGTAACAACGGCTGGCCTAAGCCTGGTGCATTGGTTTAATGCTGTTGAATTTTAACAGTTTGTCAGGGGTTTTCACTCTGGGATTTTATGAAAGTATTTTGCTGTTGTAATGCTCCTTTTTTCGTCTACTTTACAATTGTGCTCATAGAACTAAGTACTGATGTAGGTGGCATAATCATCTTAATCCAGCCATAAACAAAGAAGCCTGGACTCAGGAAGAAGAGCTGACTCTTATTCGTGCTCATCAGATTTTTGGAAACAAATGGGCAGAGCTCACAAAGTTCTTGCCAGGAAGGTATGATGACTTATTATTTAGAGAGGCCACACCTTTCCATCAATGTTGTGTCAAGGTTACCAACTGTGTGTCCCCTATCTTTTTACTACCTCCCATGACTGCAAGTTCTCCTCTGAAATTTATAAACTATAACGTTCTGTTAATTAGAAGCTAATATATATATATATATATATATATATATATTTGTATTTGAACTTACTGATAACTTGCTTTATTTCCATCTTTATATGGGTAACAGAACAGACAATGCTATAAAAAATCACTGGAACAGTTCAGTCAAAAAGAAACTGGACTCTTACATGGCATCAGGGCTTCTAGAACAATTTCAATTTCCACTTCTTACAAATCAGAACCAGCCTATGCCTTCATCTTCTTCAACGATGCAGAGGAATGTAGATGATAGTAGTGCCAAATGTAGGACTGAAGCTGAGGATATATCAGAAGGCAGCCCAGAACCGACTATGGTTGGCTGCTCTCAGTCTACCAGTGATTTGGTTAATGCTGCTGTACATTCAAGAGAGCATTTCCCCTTGACTGAAATGCTTGGTGTGGCTAGGGAGAAGAATTCCCGTCCAGGCCCTTGTTTGGAAGAGTATTACCCATCTTTGGAAGATGTCAGCTTCTCCATCCCAGAAATACCTGGTGAAGCAGGGTACTCTGCAACTGGTGATTACCAGTTTGGTTTACCTGACTTACCAAATATATCTTCTCTGGAATTGGGGCAAGAATCATCAGGGTTCCCAAATCATTGTATGGACACCAGTGAGAGCCAGGAATTGATGAATGGTGCATTTCAAACATCTGTACGATTAAATGCTCCTACATCTTTTGTAGATACAGTTACGACTTCTGACAAACAAGAGCATATGTTGATAACGGATGATGAATGTTGTGGGGTCCTATTCTCAGGGAGAGTGAATGATGGACGCTTTGCCTCTGAAAATTTTACACAAGGATATAATATGGTCAAATTGGGTGGTTGCACGAATACATCACCTTCTCAGTCTTCAGGCATCCAAATATCTGAAACTGGAAGAACTCCAGCCTCTCAATCTAATTGTCTTTCAAGGTCTGAAGTATTGCCAACATCATGCTGTCACTCTTTGGTGTCTCCTTCACTTTTTTCAGTTGAGGATGGTACACTTATATATGGCAGAGAGCCCACTCAGCTAAATGGTCAACCTTTTGGAACTCAAGAGCAAGAATTTACTATTAATGCGCCTGATGGCTTTATCTATACTAGTGATGATCATACATATGATACAGACCTGCAAGAGCAATCATACCTTGACAAAGATTCTCAGAAGTTGGTTCCAGTGAATAGTTTTGGTTCAGAATCAAATGCAATGCAAACTTGTACTATTGTGGATAATAAGCCAAAATTGCCTGCTGAACAAGATGATGGAGGTCTATGTTATGAGCCTCCTCGATTTCCAAGCCTGGATATTCCATTTTTCAGCTGTGATCTTATATCAAGTGGCAGTGATAAGCAGCAAGAATACAGTCCGTTTGGTATTCGCCAACTGATGATGTCTTCTATGAACTGCATCACTCCATTTAGGTTGTCGGACTCACCATCATGGGACGATAGTCCTGATGCTGTGCTGAAAAGTGCTGCCAAAACTTTTACTGGTACACCATCCATATTGAAGAAACGCCACCGTGACCTGTTGTCACCTTTATCAGAAAGAAGATGTGACAAAAAGCTGGAAACTGACATGGCATCCAATTTGAGCAAGGATTTCTCTCGATTGGATGTTATGTTTGATGAGAGTGGGACTGGCAACACATCTCAGGAGTCTCCATCTGAACATAAGGCAAACCCAACTGTTTCTGTTGAAGAAAAAGAAAATCTGTGTCAAGCATTTGATCGAGAAAAAGACAATGGCGGAGATCACACTGAATCTTTAGACAATGAAGCTCGGAAGAAAGATTCTAATGGAACGAATTCCCAAGGAAACATAAAAATGGAAGCCTATAATATTGGTACCAAGGACAAAACTGATGCCGATGCCTCTGACAAATTTGTGAGTTATTTTTTTTTATTTATTATTTTGATTTTAGTTTTCTAGCTTAAGGGGCAGCTGTCGGATCAAATCTTGTCAATGTTTTAGTTCTAGTTTCTTTAATGATAATCTGAACTAGGAATATTGAAGGATCTGGAGCTATACACTAATAGTGATTGTTTATTTAACTCTGATGTGATGCTGATAGTTCTAAGTACACGTGTGGTATTATGTTGGAAATCTTGGTCCTTAACTCTTCTTCCTTTATTACTCTTGTATTCCTTTTTGCATTTGATGTTGAATTGATTGGCCATTTACTAATCTTTTCTCTCTAAACTTTTGACAGGTCCAACGGCCTTCAGCAGTGCTTGTTGAGCATAATTTAAATGATCTGCTATTGTTTTCTCCTGGTCGTGTTAGTCTTAAAGCAGAGAGACCATTATTGTCTTCAAGCACGAGAACTCCAAGAAATCAGCCTCATAAAAGCTTTGGAGCTATATCAAATCAGGGTTCTGCTTCTGAATGCTTGTCGGGAAATACATGCATAGTTGTCAGCTCTCCGACTCTGAAAATAAAGAACAGTGATGGCCGCTCAATTGCTGTTACTACAGTTTCATCAGCAACCTTAGAGCATTCTGCTGATAATACTGGGAATGATGCTGCTATTGAAAATTACAATACGTATGGTTCCATTCTACTGCTCCCCAATGTCATATTATATATATATATATATATATATATATATATATTGCTGTTCACGTGCTTCGCATGTCAACATCTGCTTCTCTTTTATTTCTTCAAATGCTAGGATAAATTGATTGGTTCTGCTTGCTTGTTGATTGCCAGATTTGGTGAAACTCCATTCAAAAGAAGTATGGAATCCCCATCAGCATGGAAGTCTCCTTGGTTTATCAACTCTTTTGTTCCAGGCCCAAGGATTGACACAGAAATAACAATTGAGGTATGAAAACTTCAGTTAGGTTTAGATTTTTTTTTTTTTGTTTACGTTTCCTGATAAATGGCATCTCATTCCAGGACATTGGATATCTAGTGAGCCCCTCGGATCGAAGCTATGATGCCATCGGGTTGATGAAGCAGTTAAGTGAGCATACTGCAGCCACTTATGCCGATGCCTTTGAGGTTTTGGGAAATGAAACACCGGAATCAATTCTAAAGGGAAGACGATGCTCCAAGATGGACAAAGAAAATAACCAATTGGAGGCTCAATCGCATTTGGCTTCAAATATCTTGGTATTACTGATTTAAAAAAAAAAAAACCATAACCATGCTTGACATCCTCTTCCTTGTTATTAAAAGAGCAGTTAGTTGAAAATAATCGTATGAGATTAATTTGCAGGCAGAGCGCCGCATCCTTGATTTTAGCGAGTGTGGAACACCTGGAAAGGAAACTGAAAATGGAAAGTCCTCAACTGCTAAGAGTTTCTCAAGCCCTTCTTCCTATCTTCTGAAAGGTTGCAGGTAATGGTTTATGTAGGCTAAAAGCCTAAAAGTAGAAGCCTCCCATGTTTGTTGTTTGTATCATATATATGTATGCCATTTTGTTTTTCTTTTGAAAATTCTTCAATTCGTCCTTGAAAGAGGAAAAAAAGAAAGTTTCAAATTTGAAGTTCAACTTTAGCATATATACAATTTCGTTATCTCTAAATTATGACTTTCTATGTACTGTGAAAAAGAAATGGTTTTTGCATAATAAGAGTTCATTCCTTATCTAATCACATTATAGTGCACCAGAAACCTTATACACTTGGTTTTAAATATTTTTGGGTGAAATTTCAGTTTTGCAATATCTAACACCTTTGATTTTTACCAGCTGTGCTCCAACCAATAAGCATGGTTGACAGCAATTATGAAAAAAAAAAGAAGTGAAGACCTAGATTTTGCATTTTGAAAACTGCTTTATTCCAAAAGTAGCAGATATATACCAAAAGGGTAAAGGGTAATAATTAAATGTAATGGTTAATAACTTTTTCAACACTTTCAAGAGTATCCTCGTAAAATTTGTTAGCAAATTCCTGCCGGATTATAATAATTTAGAGGTGTTATAAATGCTAATATCTTGGCCACTGAAAGGTTTATTTTTTACCTTTTCTTTTGTGGGTAGATAATTGATTTACTTTATCCAATAAATTCTTTTTCTCGATAACAAATAAGTAAAGCGAAAAAAAAAATTCAACTCTCCTCTATTATTATTCAATACAAGTTTAATCATTATTTATCAACTTTCACAATCTTATACGTATGAATAATGATTATAATTTGTTTGGTTCACTGTAATAAAAATTTTATTACACCCATATTATTACATCCATATTTCATTATGTTATAGTAATACAACTGGTAGATTGACCGAATGATTATTACGCAAAATAATTATTACAATTTTATTTTGCGAAATCACTGAATGACCATTTTAAGTTCACCCACTGAATGACTATTTCGATCTTAGACAGAATAAAAAATTGCATTAAGAAATTCGAATTCCTTATAAAAAAAATTCGAATCCCATATTATTTTATTTCACTAAACCAAACTACGACATACAACTATTTCATTCTATTCCTGCTCTATTCCATTCCGACAAAATAACTATTCTATTATAGCTCTATTTCATTCCAACGAATGTTAATGTATTAAAAAGTTATAAAAAAATAATATATAGGATATTAACCCAACATAAAGGGGATATTGAACCATACAATAGAAGATTGGTAGTGAATTGTATTTTGCCCTTTCAATGTTTGAGGGCTGCAGTTATTATTGAAAGATGACAAGAAAAGTGAAAAACAAATAATTTATTGAGATTAAGAGTTGTTGTGTACTGTGCCCGATTTCTATGACATAGGAGTGGTAACGGCAGCATGAATTGCATCAGCCAGATGAGGGACTGTCTTAGAGCTCAGACCTGCCATGCTAATCCTCCTGTATACCAGAGAAAAAATAATGTCAAATTATCAGTAAATTTATACGAAAATACTAAGAAAAAAATTTAACATAACTGTGTCGGATGCATATTCATATATGACACTCAGTCTCGAATCCTCGAATCGAGATAACATAGGACATAGTAATTGAGCTTCTTACCCATCAGAAGTCATGTAGATGTGGTATTCTCTGGTCATCAAGGCTACTTGCTTTAAATTTAGTCCAGTGAAGGTAAACATTCCAATTTGTTTGATGATATGACTCCAGTCACCAGGTGTTCCTGCCAAATGGAAAAGAAAAAAATTAAATAAATGAGAAAGCAACATAAACTGAGGATGAACCACTGAACCTTGATCCAAAGTAGCTCTCAACGTCATTTAAGTCAATTATTTCTTTCATGTAAACGGCAAGGCGGTCTGTTTTAATTAAAACAAGGAATTGGCATGGCCTCGGCCTCGAATGACCTCTAGCTCATTGTCGTAAACATGGCAGCAGAATAGCAAATGAAAAGCACATAAGAAATTGCAATAAGATAGAAGGAACTTTTGAGATGACCTCTAGCCTGCAAAGCATCGAATAGTTTTTGACGCATGCTGATGATACGGTCAGCCATTGCCTTCAACTCAATAGTCCATTCATTGTACATGTTTCTGTTGGTTAAAAGAAAAAATATATATAAATATATTAAGGACATCCATTTATGGGTAGGAAATCCATAAATATAAAGAAAATCAAAGAAAATAAAACATGAAAACAGGATAGGTTATCAGAATCTGTAAATCCATTTGACAATAGCCTGAAACTGGTTGCTTAAAATTCAATACATACAAGACAAGATAGAGTTCTTTGCAAACTGAATATGATGCAGGCAACAGCCATGTGACAAACCATGGGTGAAGGCTGCATACCTGTCCTTAAGGATGGTAGCCACAATAGATGCACCATGAATCGGTGGATTTGAATACATGGGTCGAATAACGAGCTTCAGCTGACTCTCAACCTTGCTTGCGACATCAGCCGTCTTGCAGACCTATTGACAGTGAAATTTGTGACTAACAATCAGAATACTTTCTTCAGGTTCACAAATGAGAAGGCAGAAAAAGATACACAACTCAATCTATCGAGTAAAAAATGTACATCTATAGCGACCAAATCTTGCTAAGACATGAAAAGTATAAAAAGAATAAACAAAAGAGCACTGTAAATTAAAGACTGCAATTTGGCGAATACTAAATCTTGTAGTGATCACTCTTAGAGTCTTACAACACTTAGGGCACCAACACGTTCCCCATAGAGGCCCATGTTCTTTGCGTAACTCTGAGCTACAAAGCATTCGCCACCATCAGCAACAAACATACGAACTGACTGTGCATCTGCATCCAGACTTCCGCTGGCAAAACCCTATGATAACAAGTACCAATTCAATCCCCTTAGAACTGATAATAATAGTAATATCAAATAACTTCATCCAAGTCCTCACCAATTAAACGATTCAAACTGTTTTACGTTTCTTGATATGAAAAAGTAAATACCCAATTTTGCATTCAGTTTCTACCCACCTGATAAGCACTATCAAAGAAAGGTAACAATGCCTTTGATCTCATCAGCTGCCGAATTTGCTCCCACTGCTGAAGGGTGGGATCAACCCCGGTGGGATTATGAGCACAGGCATGAAGAAGCACAATAGATCCAGAAGGAGCTGAACCAAGGTCCTCCAATAACCCTATTAGACAGAAGAAAAGGAATATCATGAAATCAAGGAACTAACAGAATACAACAAAAGCAACCTAATCCTCATCAGACGACATCAAAGAAAGAACCAAAAGCAAGCAACCATGATAAAAATGGATAACAATGATCATATTAATTTAGTTGAAGATAATTGATAATGAACAAATACAGGATTGAAATATAGCATTTGTGATATAAACAGAACACACATTTGTAGAAGCTTTCATACCCAGGAAATTTAATCCACGTGTTGTTGGATCGTAATAGCGGTAAGTTTTCACAGATAATCCTGACAAAGTAAAAACCTTGGGGTGATTTCCCCATGTTGGCTGTGGAATGTATATGGTTTTCTGCAAAAACAAACACCAAAATCGCAGCAAAAAAATTGCAAACGAATTACTTCTATGAAACTGGACAAAGATAAAATAAACAAAACATAAAGCAAAAATAGTTTACTTGATGATAATGCTTAGCCAAAAATTCAGCTCCAACTCTCAATGAACCAGTCCCAGACAAACACTGAACTGTGGTAACCCGATTCTCTCGAATAGCAGGGCTAGAGATTCAAAGTTTCAAACCCAAAAAAAGGGAGAAATTACATGATAAACACAATAAGATTCATGTAAATTTTTGTTAAACACCGAATCTTAACAAACCTGTCAGCACCAAAAATAAGCTTAGCACTTAGTTTGTTAAAGTCTGCTAATCCGACAATAGGAAGATATTCCTTAACACGTGACCTGTCGTTAAACAACATTTGCTCTGCTTTTCTTACAACATTAAGAACAAGAGGCTTTCCTTCCTGTCAGCAAAATAAAATTTTAACTTTAAAAGATAAAAATCCAATCTTTATTTAATGTTTTAAAAAAAAAAAAAAAGAAAAAAGAAAATTACCTCGGTTCGATAAGCACCAACTCCTAAATTCAACTTAACGCGGCTGGGATCTTTGTTATATGCAACGGTAACCTAATCAACGGATGGTAGGGATTAGCAAATTGTAACGGCTTGCATCTTAATTATTTTGATTATGATTAAAAGAAGAAAAAGAGATTGAATTTATTAGCATACTCCTAGAATGGGATCTTCAGGGGCGCGAACAACGTGAGAGAAAACAGAGTCGCCCTGAAAACCGGAGGTGGGAGAAAACGTTACAGCGGGTTGAGACTCCATTGATGCCGTTGCAAGGTGCCTGACCAGAGCGTTTAACCGTCGATCGGTCGGCGAAGATGATGATGACGATGATGACGTGAACTCGGGGCCCATGTTAGCTTGTTGGTACGTTCGAATGCTTAACTTACGCTTCTTTTTGGTCTTGGGTAAATTTTTTGCTTTTGCTTGCTGAAACTGATGGTTCGGTTTTTGTATTTATATAAAAAAACATATAAACAAACAAGACAAATAGCTACCGCGGCGAGCGCGGTCGTGGTTCATCTGCTTACGATTTCTGGACTGACTTGGGGTCCACCTTGCTTCGTCCCGATTATTATTATTATTATTATTATTATTATTATTTTATTTTTAAGAAAATGAAAAAAAAAATTATTACAACAATTCAGCATTACCTATACAATTTTTTTTTTCATTTTTAATGAAATAAAGTTTGAAATTTTATATAAATACATAAAAAGTAAAATTTTTTTAAAAAATAGTAATTAGTCAAAGTAGATAGTTTTTATGATTGATATATGAATGATAGTAAAAACAGTTATGTATAGTAGATTTAATTATTTTAATTTGATTTAATTTAATAATAAAATATTTTACATAATTAATTATTTTTTTATTATTTTAATAGACTTATTTTTTATATTTTTTATAAATACTTAAAGGAATAAAATTTTAATTTTTTTTATTTCTTACAAAAAATATCAAATTAAATTAAATTTATTTAGTAGATTACTATAAATAAGTTTTTTCACAAATGTGTAATGCATGTCAATAATATAAGCTGTTTATATTAAATAATTAACTTTTTTTTACAAAAGATTTTGACTTTTATATATTTACATAAGTTTAATTTTATAAAACTAATTTTAAGCCATTTTAATTCAATTTGAAAAATAAATCACGTTCAAATAATAATCAATAACCAAATTAACGATCGTAAAAAAGTTAATTATTTTAATTTTATTTAATTTAATATGAAAATATTTAATATAATTAATTATATTTATTTTTTTTATAATTTTGAATGACTTGCCTTTTACATTCTTTTACAAATATGTAAACAAATAAATTTAAAATTTTTTCCATATATCACACAAATATTAAATTAAATTCATTCACTAGACTATTATAAGTAAGGGTTTTCTATAAATGCTAAAGTATATGATTTTATACTCTTAATTAATTTTATAAAATTAATTTGAAGCTATTTAAATTCAATTTTAAAAATAAATCAAGTTTAAAGGGTAAATAATAACCAACAATAATTCTAATACTTGAAGATATAACAAATCTTATTATCTTATATATATAAGCCAAAACATTTTGTCAAAAAAAAAAAAAAGGCCAATATCCAATGTAGATAGCCTATAATATTAACTTGTAAACGGTCATAAAAAGTCGTCGCATATCATATTTTTAATTAATTTAATTTAATTTAATTTAATATTAAAATATTTTATATAATTAATTTTTTTATATTTTTAATCAATTTAATTTTTATATATATCTAAACAAATAAAAGTAAAATTTATTTTGCAGTTTTACTTATACTATTTTGTGAGTTTTTTTAAGTTTTATTTGTTTTTTTTTATTTATGTAAATTTTATTTTAGAATAACAACTTATTAATTACATATTCTGTTTCTTTTTTCTTGTAATTAGCATTTGGTGAGAATTCATGATTGGATTTTAATTTGAGCATTTATTCGTAAAAGTTATGTTATCGAGATTGGGTAAGTATTGAATAAAAATATATATTTAATATAAATTTTTTATATATTTAAAAATTTATATTTATACATATATTTAAATATATTTTAAATATAAATATTAAATATAAATATTTTATATTATTTATAATTTAAATAAATTTATTAAAATAAAAATATATTTTCTTTTTAAAAACAAGCAACATATCATAAGATAAGATTTCAAAAGTTGATATTTTACTTTAATTTTTTTTACAAAAAATTTCAAAAACAAAAGAAAAAAAGCAATTAGAACAAAAAGCCACGTGGCAAATATAGACTTTTAGAAGATATATATATATATATATATGTAGATGAAGTTGGGTTTGGCACGTCTCTTAAGGTGGAGTTATGTCCGACTGATATGGGCTCCATCTGACATTCATCAACTTCTAGGACTGGATTTAGATATGCAATTAAATAAGTTATATTTATCTTTATAATAATAATAATATAAAAATTAAAATGTATTGTTATGATTTAGAAGTGAGGGAGTTGGATGAGCTTTTGAATAGGAAAATTTATTTTTTCAAGATTGATCTCACAAGAAAAAAAAAGCAATTCAATTCTTAAAACATATTAAAAAATTAAAAATTATTTTTATATATTAATATTTATTTATTTTATAATTAAATTTAAATAAAAATTAATTTTTATTAATAA
>JBBYHM010000025.1:1507644-1544454 GCA_038381775.1 Adansonia rubrostipa | reverse complement strand
TTAAATTTAAATAAAATTTTTTATTAGATAAATACTGATTCAAATTGAATAATTCCAAACCATTAAATCTCGTAGCCAACTCTTTAACAAGGTAACTAGATGTCCCATATCAATCGGTTCTTTACTCTTCGTTAAAATCAGGTTTCCATTGCCTTCTTTTTCAGACACTTTAACTGTAGGTTTCAGAAATATCTGTTTCTTTTTTGGATAACTTTGTGTTCATAGATGTTTGAACTCGAACTGGAGGTTGCAATGGAACAAACTCTAAAACTGAAGTTGTATCTAAAACTAGAAATTGCAGAGGAAATTTTTGTCGATGGAATCATGCACAACCAATTCGGCCGTTCCTTGGGCATATGTATACGCAAGCAACCTTGTTGGACCAAAAACCACGGATTTCTAATCTCTTGGATTGGCTTAGCATAGGTTGGCGAAAAGCCGAAGTGGTCGGGGTTCGGCCCGAAATGTCCTAATTGAATTGGCCGGGCGTAGAATGGCGAAATGGAAGGGCAGGATCAGCCCGACATGACCCCCAAGGTTGGTCTGGTCTTGATCAAGTAGTCTGGCCCTGTCAGCTTTATTGGGAAACTGATAAGATTAGGCTCAATCCAAGGGATCAAAGTTTCTTGATGCCAATTCCACATCTTTATGGCTTCTCATTGATCAATCAACACTTCAGCATTCATCATATTCATAAAGAAACAATGAGAAAATTATTAGAACTTACAAGATTTCGAGTTCAGAACGAAATCCACACTCCATTTTTGACAAAATAAACAACCACTAACAGGGGGTTGCTGTTATAAAGGCATGGAGATACCTGCAAACTCGAAGTCAAATGTAAATTTTGAACAAGTAATACGTTCACCTAACCGATGGTCAAGCTCAAAGTGCCAGACGTTAAAAAAGAAAGAATATCGTAAACAAGATATTCGCCGTCTGACTATACAAAACACAAACAGTTGTAATTAAACAAGCATATATAAACCTCAGGATGCTTGAAGAAATGAACTGTCACCGCTATTAAGCATGTCCTTAGTCCCCACCAGTGAATGCTCAAGGGCAATACGAAAACATGCAATAAGCTATGGTCAATGCAGAACATTTTACATTCAAATGCATGGAGAAAACTTCTTAAATTTTAGATGAAGCAAACGCTTAAATTATAGATGCATCATAGCCAACTGGCACCTGACTATGGGGAGAATAATTCATTAGATCAAATTGTTAAGAACAATAAGCTTTAATGCTGACAATGTTAAAACAATGAACATTTGATACCATAAATAGAAATCATTCCAATGCGTTTAGTAAAGAGAAAGACCTTGAGGAATTAACCCCCAACTCTGAGATTCTAAAGCAAGAAATGATCTGAGGCGAGTCGAAGGCTACTGCACTATGTAATGGCAACATTGAGATCAAGCAGCTCAGCTCCACTGGTATTCTGAAATCTTGTGCAGATACTGGGGGTGGGGGGGGGGGAGGTAAAGAAACACTTTTATATTACTTTGTAAACGCTGATTTATCCATTTTACACGTTCCCTTAAATCTCATTTCCCTCAGAAATCAAACAGAAAACGTAAAGCGAGTAGTAAATTTCATGACTTTAAAGCCCAAAACTTTTGCTTTAAAAAAAAAAAAAAGCTACCTTTAAAACCCAGAAATGCGTTTAACTGAAGAAGAAACCCGAGACTGAGAGCTGGAATTTAATGGAGAAATCGTGGGTAACACTGATTTGTTGCTTTTAATCTTGGAAGGAAGAGCCTTTAATCCAGCCGATTATAATCTTCCAGAGAATCGTCGAACCAGCCAGGGGTTAAGCTTTTTTAAATTCTACGGTTTCTGCCGCAATTTCCATGTTTGGTTAACCATCTAAGATCAACCTCCTAGAGTCCTATCTCATTCGGATCGGGTCAAACATCAATCACCATAGAGCAGTTTCTGATCGTTGATTTAAAAAACGAAAATCGATCGTGAAACACAGAATCAAAACTCCCTCATCGACCTTTTTCACTTCTCGTCATCATCATCATCATCAAAATCAAACGACGACCAAAGCAGCTTCCTTTTCTCCCTTCTCGGGAAACTTCATCAGGTCAGATTCCGTTAAGCACGCTTTTTTTTTTCTTTTTTAATTATCAATTATCATTTTAATTAATTTCTTTAACCCATATCTCATTTGATCTCATCTCTAACAAATCGTTCAAAATTAATTCTTTTCGCAAATCCTAATGGGCTCTGATTGCAAATAATAAAACTTAATTCTTGGTTTAAAATTTATAGGACCATATAATTTCTTCTTAAGTTTCGTTGAATTGCCGACAAGAAATGCAGGTTAGCTAATTTTTATATAGATTGCTGTCCTTTTTTTTGTGTGTGTGTGTGTGTGTGTGTGTGTGTGTGTCTGCATTTAATCAAATAAATGGAAATTAAACTTAGATTTTTAGTTTGGGTTTTTTTGTCAAAAACAATTCTTTCCTTTCATTGATATAAGTTGAAATCCTTTATTTGAAGGCATCAAGAGCAAGGTTGTTTAAGGAATACAAAGAGGTGCAGGGAGAAAAGACGCCTGATCCCGATATTCAACTTGTTTGTGATGATTCCAACATATTCAAGTGGACTGCTCTTATTAACGTTTGTTTCAAAAGTAAAATGGAGAAAATCGAAAATTGTTGATGTTATTGTTGTTTATGTTATCTGGATTCTTCATTCTTTCATATCATCCAACACATATTTGAACATAGGTACTTGGGTGAAAAAAAAAAAAAAATTTAATATACTCATGTCCAAACACACATTCGTATCTGATATTTACCTTCAAATCCATTGTTGTTTTGATTTTGTCTAAGTTATATGACCTCTTTATACAGGGACCATCCGAGACACCTTATGAAGGTGGAGTGTTTCAACTTGCATTTGCTGTTCCTGAACAGTACCCATTGCAACCGCCTCAAGTGCGGTTCTTGACAAAAATATTTCATCCGAATGTGCATTCCAAGGTATGATTTATTTGGCTTGATTACTGTGTATTTTCTACCTGAATATTTGACTGCATAAAACGGATTGAAATAAAGACTTGTTGATGCATAAGATAACAATAGGATCTTAGTGTCTGATTAAAATTTTATGATTTTCCATTCTTTTTTTTGGGGAATATTGGGTATTTGGTGTTTTTCAAACTCGGCAGCGATGACTGCCAAAACAAAAGATCTTGACGGTGTAT
The DNA here is from genome assembly GCA_038381775.1 of Adansonia rubrostipa. NCBI lineage: Eukaryota > Viridiplantae > Streptophyta > Magnoliopsida > Malvales > Malvaceae > Adansonia > Adansonia rubrostipa. The sequence goes on along the minus strand of JBBYHM010000025.1, from coordinate 1,541,231 downwards.
TCAAGTTTATTCACCATGCCACCTATTAGTTTCTCCAAAATACTGCAAATCTACTAAGAATGCATTTCTTACTTTTAATCTGCACAATGTAAGTATTCAAGATTGTCAATTTATCTGGCTAGGGGAGTGTAGGTTAGGAGTGATTTGTGAGAAACCCTTTCCACCAAAATATTGTATGAGACTAAGAATATTCTGCTTTCATTTAGGAAACTTTATCTTCTCCGAGTTGGAGCAAAACCTTAATTTCCGCCTACAGACTTCATTTTAATTCCCAGATTTCTAAGGACGAGTCTTCTATATAAATCAATACTCTTCTCTATAACATGTTTACTGGTGGAAAAAAGGTAGAGTTTTATCATCCATTCTATTGCCATATATATTATAGGAAACCTACTTCTAGTAAGTCTACAGATTATTAACATGTAAGGTGTAATAAATTCCAAGATGTTCGACTAAGAATTTAGTCTACCTTTACTAATAATGACTTCTACAGACGGGAGAGATTTGCCTTGATATATTGAAGAATGCATGGAGTCGTGCTTGGACACTTCAGTCTGTTTGTAGGGCAATAATAGCTTTGATGGATCACCCGGAACCTGATAGCCCGCTTAATTGTGATTCAGGTAAGTTGGAGCTTTTGATGTTTTTCTTGTCTGTTTTTAACATAATGAATTTATCTTGGATTGTAAAGATTATTTTAAATATAAACTTGATTATGAGTGTTCTTTTACCACTTTAAATAGATGCGTATGCATGTTTGTATGTTGTCATGTAGTTCTTGGAAGTCGAAGAATGTTATTTCTGATAGGCAATGGTAACAAAAATGTCTTTTTAACCAAGTAGCATGGCCTTTGTGATCTAAAGAAAGGAAAAGCGAATTGCATATTTTGTTGTTTTGGAAATGATAAATAGATTTTAGTAACAAGTGTCCTAAGAGCCCTCTTTAAGATTGCTATATATAGTAATATCTTTACCTGATACATTGGAAATGTTAGAAAAAAGTTGTCAGCTAATGCATTTATTACAATGTTATTCCTATGGATAATATTTAGAGTACCCTAAGGGCTCTCGTTTGCAAAAGCCATGACAAGTGTTGAAGATGTCTCCTGTTTTCCCACATTTCCACAGTATCTTTTTTTTTTCCTTTTTTCCTGCCTGCATTTTGCTTTCCCCATTCCTATTATTCTTGCTGCCATCCAAGTAAACTAGAAATGGAGCTGAAAATGTTTGTATTTTCTTTGGGTTTTTGTTATATTTGCACCCTATGTTACTTAGACTCGGTTGTGAATGTTGAATTCGAGTATGTTTAATATTTTTTAAGTTTCTCATTTATATAAGAGTCCTTAGAGGATCATATCTTCACTTATGTCCAAATACGTACCAGAGACAAGTACTTAAAGAAAAATAAAAAATTGAAGCAACATAGTTGGACCTGTATTGGCTATATAAATTCTATGGAACATTGAACTGCTTTTATGTTTGATGTTATCCTTGATGGACCTACTTCTGGACAGGCAATCTTTTAAGGTCTGGCGATATCCGAGGATTCCTGTCCATGGCAAGAATGTACACCAGACTTGCTGCCATGCCCAAAAAAGGGTAAACTAATGGTGCTATGAACTGTCCTAATGAGAGCCAATTATTTTCCGACTATTCATTTGTGCTTTTCGAAAACTGATAGAAAAATATTTCGAGCTTTTTTGATCCAACATATAGATTTTAGCTGTGGATTTCTCCATATGGAGTTTATTTCTTAGGGTAATAAAAGAAAATTGATGTTCATATATCTAGGCTATCAAGCAGACATTGCATTATCCTGGGGAAATTGAATTGTGTCTAACTAAGATTGTTGCAATTGCAATTCCACTATGTTGTCCATTTTTTTTTCTGCAATTCCAGAATCAAGTTTGAATAATGTTAATGCCCAATCAAGATGCTTAATCCAGCAATTTCAATTGTTGTTGCAACAATATGTGACAGTTATTTTGTTGTTTCAGCGCTCTATCATTGATATTTACAATTACTATTCATCATAATTAATTGTGATAACATTAATTACATTTATAATCGTAATTTAAATTGTGATAACATTCATTATATTTATAACTATAATTTAAATGACAGGCTTTGTACTATAATTCATATTAACTATCATAACCGGTGAATTTTAATTTACCTATGAAGACAGATTTCCCTCTTTAAGCATTTCCTTGAGGTCTCAAATGTTGGACTTCGGACAAGACTCCATTTTATGGTAAATTTACGAAAAATTGCTGTAATAATTTGTTTTTGAACAGGTTATTGGTCATCGTAAAAATAATCTTGAAGGCAACATTTTACTTCAGTCAAAGTTGGAGGAGGAACATCTCGAAATCGGGGATTAGCAACAGTTTTTGCCGATTCCATACTCAAATGAACTGAGAAAAATATACGGAAATTAACATTAATTGAGTAATTAATATAAACAGAAAAACAAAATTGGAAATATTTTAGAGATTTATAGATTCGTTTTAGCTTTGGGCATTCCGCCCGGTTATGAAGTAGTTAAAAAGAAATGAGATCTGAGTTTACTGGGCACCGGTAATTCCGTCTCCCCTTTTCGTACTTGCGTTTTAATTTTTCCATATTCGCATCGCATCCATCACTTTTCGCATCGTACAGTAACTGACATCTTCAAACATACTGAAATATTAAAAATATATTTATATTTATATTAATATTATTATATATATTACAAATAATTAATTTTTTATTATTTAAATAACAATTTAAATACGATTCAAACGAAAAATTTATTTTAAATTTGATTTATCAAATCAAACAAATAAGGAAAAAGATACACTTGAATTAATATTTAAAATTAATTTAATTTTACACTTTTTTATAATTTTATATAATTTATATATGTTTAATTTAATCATTATATTTTATATTCTATTTATATAAATTATATATATAATTTTAAGTAAATTAAAAATATTTAATTATTTATTTGATGTAAAATAATTTTAAGTGTAAGTATACATAAAAAAGATAATGTACTCAATTAATACGAGATAAATATTAAATATCAAATCAATTTAAAATTTTATATGTACAATAAATGTGATTCTATTATTACATTCAATTATCATTTTATTAAAATATTAATCATATTCGAAATTATAAAAGCAAGTCAAATTAAATAATTTTATACCAATTCTAATATATATATATATATATATATAGAGAGAGAGAGAGAGAGAGACACACACACACACACATACGCGAGTAAATTTCTATAGACAACTGGAAAATTTTGACTCCATATGCAAAGTATAAACGAATTTTATATTTCAAATGGATACAGCTACAAGCAATTGGGCCATTTTTGGAAGACCGGCTTTTGCAAAGAAGTAATACGCCCACATCACTTGTAGAAAGCTGATAAGTGAAAACTAAAGAAAATCTAGCTCCAAATTATAAAAGGTAAACACTGGATTAATCAAATCGACAAAGCTGACATTATTAAGAAATATACAACTAAATTAGGGTTAACTGAAAGTTCATTACACGACATCAATAAAAAAAAAATTTTACTCCAAAAGAATTAATTTTACTAGTTCCTAATGCTGTAAGATGGCAAGGGTCTAAAGCTTCTAGCTATCATGGTTAATTCCTCATTCCTCAACCAACATTTCTAATAGTAAAACCTAATGTCTGATCCAAGAATCAAAACGAGGGAGAAAATGGGACTTGACATAAAAAGCAATGTTGGTAATTAGAACTATTTTCTCGCTAATTCGAGCTCGAGAGCCCTTAACCTCTACACTTCTGCGTTTCCCTTCCTAACGGGCAATTCATGCTTGAAAAAGGCAGATAAGAATTCAAAGCAGAAGAAGTTGGAGAGACAGTCTGACCTATTAGTTGTTAGGATTGGAGATTTTACTATTCCCATTTCGTTAATGCTCATCCATTCCGCCTGCTGGAATTCCAGATTTTACGGCACCATTCTCCACAGGTTCTTGTTGACTTGTTTTTTCATTAATGGCCAATGGAGACCGCATCGTTTCTGTAACATGTATGAAAGACAAATCATCGCTCAAAAACGTTAATTAAAAAATTAACACCTAAGCTAAGACTTAAGATGAGAAAATCTTCAATCTGGGTCAGAAAAAATCAACTCAAGCTCAATATGAAAAGACCACACGCGCACTATTTTATTTCTTTCAATTCTAAACTTTTCAATCCAGAAACTAAAACCTTCAGCATTAATCAGTTTATATGAAGCCATAAACGAAAATTCAAAATAGAGTGAGAGAACTGCAATGGATATAAGGCAGCAACTTAACCATTTGGAGCAAAGTTTCTAAGAAGAAACCTGATTGGATTTTGCCCCAAATATATTATCAATTTTGGAGTCCTGAGTATGAAGACAGCTATCTAACCTTTTATGCTCCCACAAGTAATAAGCTGATTGAGAAAATCACGGAACCCTGTCAAAACAAGCCTTTCCTTCTCAGCATAGACCTCAGTGTACTCGTGACCTTTGGATGATTTTTGCATTATGCTTAGAGAATGGTCTGCCATTACATTAGGTGATCCAGCTGCAATAAACATTGCATCTTCTTCATCACACATCAATGCACGTGTTCCAGGAGACAACGGTCTTCCAATTTGCACATCATCTCCATCTGCTCTGGAGTTGCCACTTCTAACTGCATCACCCTGGTTCTCACTTCTATGGTCATCAGTGGCACCGTTCTGAACACTATTGCCTTTCTGACTCATTTCATGCACCTGACCAGATGAAACAATTGTTTCAATAGAGCCACCCTCTGTTTCCTGTTCCATTTTGCTACTTTTCTCTGGAGATTGTAACTTTAGCATCAGTACTACTACGCTATCTTCAACCAAAGTAACAAAAATTCAAATTGTGAATCTTGACATGAAAAATTAACCAGACCAGTCCAAGGTGAATCAAGTATAGAATTGGGCTTAATGATCAAATTACATGATTCATGAATCATGGAGGGACCAATATATTGGGTGACTAAAAAATAGTTCAAACCATCCCTTGCACTTTTTACGTTTTTTTTGTTGCTTAAAGTAAGAACTGGGTGCTACAAGCAAGATGACATTCATGGGAGTCTAGGAAACAGGCTTGAGGTTTTGATTTTTCTTCGCAAACCAGAAAAATGGACTATATTCGTGAGAAAAATCATTAAAAACAAATAGGAAAGATAGAGCGTCTATGACAATGAATATGTCAACCATTGAGTCATCAGATACATATAATTTTGATCTGTGACAAAGGAAATATGCAGACTTTTCAAAGGTTATATTTGTTCTCATCATTTCCATCAACATTTCCCATCTATACACTATTGGGACTTTGTTTAGTTGAGATTATATATTGTTCCCACTTTTTCTGCAATCATTCAATATGATTCAGAAAAGTTTCTATATTGCCTTCTATGCTGTACAAGTACCGGCAAAGTTGTTCGAGTTCCTTTTGAAAAGAGGGGCTCCCGTCACTATGATGACTTTCAAAAAATCATACTAGAACCTTGAGTTCATACCTTTGGGACTTGATGATTGCAAAACCAATTTACCATTTAATAGCGTTACAACGAAGCAAATCCTTGACTTCCATAATGCAGTCATTATTTTTCTGTTAAATAATTGATCAGTTTGACCTATGCAGGCCGAATGCAGAACCATTACCTTAAACTTATCTATACAGTTGTAATATTCAACCAAAAATTTTAAAGCGCAAAATTAAGTTTTCTATGATTAAATATTAAAAACAGCTATCCTGCCCACAGTCTCCTTAATTTGACAGATGACAAAAGCTTCTATCATTCAAAGCAAACAAGGAGAAATGTATGGAGAAGATGCAGATTGCAGGCAGAAATAACAAGGATAAAATTTAGAAGCATGTGATAGAGTAATAGTAGATACAGCACATTAATTGTGGCAATTTCAGCAATATGATTAACTGAAACGTTGAAGCAATACTGAAATGAAAAGAAACAGGAAGTTCAGTTTATATGAATAATAATTAGTACCTGCAGCAAGTGCCCTTCCAGCTTCTGATGAAACTAACACCAAAATTGAGCACAGCTCCTTCACGTCATGAGGTTGGAGGATGCCCGCCAATGGAGATCTTCAATATTGCACGGTGACACTAATTAGCTCGTAAACCTAAGGGGAGGGGGGAGAAGCAAAAGAAGGATGTTTCTGTTACATGCAGAATAAAAGTACACACAATTCCTACCTGTATGTGATCTTTGAAGATCCCAAGGATGCTGTTTTAGCCGTACGACAAACAGGAGCAGATAATGGAGAAGATGTGGCCATAGAATTTCTTAGATGATTTTCCTGGTAGGAATTAAAGAAATACGTTAGTATCCAGTTTTCCCTTGAGGAAGAGAGGAAAAAGAAATGCCAATTCTTTTTGCTGCATCATGTAATAATTAGAAGCTTAAAGCAACTGAGACAAAATTTGAGGTTTGAAAATTTAAGTGCTTTTTCCATTCATATCCGAAGATCATCCTTTGCATAGATTTGTGAAGGTATCATACAGAATAGATGATTCCTGATCCGGAAGGAACAAAGTCAATCAATGCACTTTCTCATTTAAAGATCATTAGTAATACAAAAACCTTTGATGCTTAATATAAAAGATGGGGAAAATAAGATGATCCAATAACATAAAAAGAAGCAAAAACCTTCATTTGTCTCTAAAGGTTGCACAAATCCAATCAGTGACCTTGATCAACCAATCAGTGATACAAGTAAGAATTACCTGTTGATGTTGAACTATTCTTTGAATGGATTGATCTTTGACAGCTAGACCAAAAAAGAGTTCTTCGCCTTTTCTCTTCTTCAATGCCAAAGAAGTCCCATAGCCAGATGGTCCAATGGCACCAATAATGGCTGCATTTGCAGCTTGTTGCATGCAAGCCATGGAGTTATGATCTCCATGATCAAGAGATCTTTCTTCACTTCCTTCTAAGTTCTTGCAGTCCATGCACTTGCAATTTTCAGAGCATAGAACATTAGCTTGGAAGCACTCACAATACTTCTTGAGACAACCAGATTTCTTGCAGTGACATCCTTTATTGTGTTTTCCAACCATTTGGACGTCATGTGCTTCATCCTGGATTTGTTTCCAGACAATAAGAAACTTCTAAAACTTGCAAAATCAAATTTCATTGTACCATATAAGAAAATGAACTGATCCTTGCATATCTTGCTTCCACTTGTGCAATGACACAATACCACACTTCAAGCAAAGTAATAATTAAAATAGGCACAGTTTAACTTTATTCTTCACATTTGAAACCTCATATGAAGGAAATAAAAACTGGAAAATCTCATCACTATCACCTAGTAACACTTACAATTAGGCAGCTAGAAGTGTGAGATAACATACTCGAGCATTCTCAGGTCTGTGAGGACTGCTGGCAATTTTCGGTCTAAATGCATTCGGATTGCGTTCTAAGGTTGCTCCAACAGCCTCTTGCCTTGCTGCTTCATTCTCCACATTATTATGGCAATTTATGCAATTGCAACCATTACAATAAATTCCAGAAGCAAAGCACTCACAGTACCTAATAATAACCACCAAAAAAAAAAAAAAGGCACATTGATGCCAGATAAAAGAAACAATGGAAAATTATGATGGACCACAACCATAAAAGCAACAAGGTCAAACATACACTAACAACTCCAAGCATTATTGGTCCAATTTAAATCAGATAATTTAGTTGACTAATAGATCCTAAATACTTGGTGAAGGAAAAATCATATAAACCAACTGGGTGTAAGTTAGTTGTGTAATCAAATGAAGATTGTGCCACATTTCCACAAGCAAACCACTAGTCGGAGTAAAAGATTACTGCATGTAATAAATAAGTCTTCCTCAAAGAGAACTTCATATTGACATTGAGAATAGCAGATCATCAATCACAGGAAGAATAGGAAAATGTGTAAGCAAAAGTCAAGCAGCAATTTGACCAGTCACTCTGATTCAAGCAATGCTTCGGAAAAGCGAAACTCAAGTAGGCGTTTTATTTGGTCTCCATAAATAACCAATATCATAATGCCATGTAGCAAATTTGATATCCATGACTTAATGATCAAACATGTAACTAGAAGGCAGACATAGAATTTAAATAGGTTCTATTGAACTTACAACTTTAAGCACCGAGAATTCTTGCAATTACAATGCTTTTGTTTCTTTGGAGTCCCATCTTTTGCTTCAGCATGTGCTCGTGGTCTGGACCTCGGGGACTGTTGCTTGCTGGACAAACATATATGCACAAAGAGTTAAAAAAACAACATTATGCATTCTATGCTACCAATATATATTTCTTGTTGTACATAACGTTCTCATTATTGTACTGCGCCAAAAAAATCTGAAAGGTTGTTTTAAACAAAGAAAAGCCAAAAAGCCAAACAGAAGTTCAATTGCTGCCTATTCATAAAACAAGGACAAATAATTAAATTCTTAAATTAGAAAAAAAAATCCACAAAAAGAAAAAATGAATTTGTTTTTATGATCAATTAAATTTTATTTTAACTAAAACTAGGCTTATTCTTAAGATAAATAAATATTTAAGGCATAAAAACAAGATATAGTTATTTTCTAAGAAAAAAATAGACATTTACAATCAAGAGGGAAAGGCTACCTCATTGGAAATGTCGGCAGTGGAAGCTTCTGGACTGGATGAGGCACCCGATGCACCACACCAACTTGATGCAGCGGCCGCGTTAGAACATGCGGCATTGCCGGTGACTGAGGTTTTAGTTGTGGCTGCGGTGGCGACTGCACTGTTTGCGGCTGTAAACACAACCGCAACTGAAGTTCCTGCGGTTGCTGCTGATGCTTCGTCTGCGATTGCCATTGCGGTTGAGGCTGCGACTGCGGCTGCGATTGTGACTGTAAACGCATCGGGTGATCCGGTATTTGCATTTTTTGACCCGTTACATACCGCTGTGAAATCTAATTGTCTCGCCAGTTTCTTCGTTGCGAAATCCGAAACCGTTTCTCCTTGCTCCATTATCCAATCTTCAAAAAAAAAAAAAACTTAAATAAATATAAATAAAATCACAATTAATTAAAACTGAAAAATTAAAACAAAAAATCGCAGAGCTAAATATTTTTGTTCTCTTTTTACCATTCAAATTTTCGTTAAATGGAAATCTAAAAACAAAAAGAAAGATTAGGAGAGTTAGCTGTGAGGTAAGCCGCCAAAAGCTAAAGCTTTATACGGAAATGTAAGGCTTTTCTTTCCTTCCTTCAGCCTTTGCTCCACAGACCCTCTTCTCTCTCTCTCTTTTTTTTTTTAAATTGAAATTTTGAAAAATGGACGGTTAAGTTTGTTTTAAATTAAATCGGACGGATGAAATTGAAAGTTTTGATTGACGGATGAGATTCCGGAAAAAGTCAAGAGTGATTGACAGCCGCTGGATTAAGATAGCTTTACGATTTTCATTTTCTGGGGAAGAATAGGGGGATTGGAATTTGGCGGTAAGGGAGTCAGAAAGCGATTGGATTCTTGTTTTTTAATTTACACGTGTACGGTTAAAATTAGTTCATGGTCTAAAATGGACGGACGATATTCCAAGTGTTGAATATCTATAAGCAATACCTCTTGCAGTTGCATTTCAAATTAAAATTCGATTTTGTCGCGGAAATTTATGAAGGATTCAAGGACAAACGCTGTCGCTTAAAAGCCTCCCGAAACCTTGCTTTGACCGAATTTTCGACGGACCTTATTGAAGCAAATTTGGGCCCCTAAAGATATTTATTTTGAACTTTTTAAGACTAGGGTTTGAATTTCCTCTTTTTCCTTCTCCTTCTTTTGAATTTTGTAAAAAAAATCAACAAAATTTGTAAATATATTAGCACTGTGATTATTTTTATATTTTTAATAAAATTATTTAAGGATAATTACGTAAAAATAACTATTCATATCTATCACCAAGTCATTTATATTTATCTGGTTAATCTAATTGAATTTACACTTTTATTGATTTAAAGTTAGGATAATTATTATCAATCGAGTATTAATTTAATTGATGTAATGTTTTTGACAAATTCTTAAAGATTGCATGTTCGAGAGAGTTTAGGTAAGTAATATCCTTTTTAAGTGCAGGACGAAAAAAAAATCACACAAGCAAAATTCATAGGTGATACACGTCACGTTTATTTTTTATTTATTTTTTAAATAATTATCCTTAATGTTATTACACAATATTAAGAAGCTATCTTTTAATTCCAAAAAAAAAAAAAGGCAAGCCTGCAATTAGTAATGGAGAAATGTAAATGAAATCATATGCTATTTAAACTAGTAAATAAATTCAAACTATGCCCTTTAATGATTTTGTTAATGCAGATTATTGTTAAAATATATAGTAATCAAGTAATATATTTCTGTCTTAATGTTTGATTGATTCCTTGTAGTTGTAGACAATTATAATTGTACTACTAATTTATATCAATAAATAAGGATTCTATTCTCTCCCAACCACCTCAATGCAAAATATGTTTTGATTAATAGATTTACAATATTTGGTCAGCTAAATTCAAGCTCGACTTCTTTTATTACTTTTCGATTTATTTTATTTAATATAAATTTAATTATTATTTATAAATATGATTTTCATAATTTATTTAAAAAATTCTACATATTTGAATAATAATTATTATTATATTAAAAAATAATGGATGAATCGACAAAATCCCAATCCCTTATATTAACTAAAAAAAATTCTATTGTATATAAATGGAACCAAGGAAAAGGTTTATCTTTATGTATTTAGATAGCCTAGAATTATGTTGATAGTGCTTGTCTGTTTTAAATTTTTTTTATTTAAAAATAATAATTGCTAATGATTAAACAACAAATTATGTCTCGTTTGATAAATATCTCATATAATGAGAAGTCTTTTTTTTTTTTTTTCACCGCATTGAAAGTATGTTTACCTAAATATCAATGTGGCCATAAGTAATGATCAAACACTATCTGATTTCTGCCACTAAAAAACTAAAATTTGCTACCATTGGATGGATTAAAGTATGTTTTATATAGTTTTATAATTTCATATATGATTAAAATTTTAACAAATCGACCGTTGGATCTAATAATATACTTGTACTCGTCTTGCACATAAAGTTTAAAATTGATCTAATATTTTTATTGTATCAATTAAGAATACTCTCTTTTTTTATATATATTTAAAGGTTAAAATTTTTTGATTCAAACAGATATTTTTAATTTCTCAAAATTTGACCTACATTATCTCTATGTATAGAGTATGAAATACGATACATCCCTTCTATATATATATATGTATGTATGTGTGTGTGTATATATATATATAATTACTTGTTCTCCTTGTTCCATCATTGGCAAAGTTCATTTGCTCTACAAAACATTAATTAGTATTTCTGTAATTGATTATTTTAAAGACCTCAACTACCATGATAAAGATATACACCATTACCTACATTTGGAGAAAGAAAGAAAATGAAATGTATTAGTAAGGAAAATGGCCAAGAAAATGCCAAAAGAGAGAAAAGTGGGAAAAGTGGGTAAAATGTAAAAAAAAAAAAAAAAGGAAAAGAAAAGAAAGTATTATTATAAATATTAATATGACCCTGTTTAATAGGAATGATTCAAAAAGAGAAAGAAATGACGGAAAACATTCTAATAGGCCAAAGTATTAAAAAAATCTTTGAACTGTTCCACTTTAAGTTCATTTTTGTTTTTATTATACTTAAATAAATTATTATATTTTGCTTGGTATTCAAATAAAACATTAATTTATCTTAAAAACTTACTTAAATATAAATTAAAAATTAAAAGTTTATTTGATTACAAATTAAAAATTAAAAATTTATCATGGTACAAATTAAAATTTAAAAACTTATTTAATTACGATAAAAATATAAAAATTTTATTTAAATTAAATAATAAAATTCAAATTCCCCTTATTTTTTAACCATTTTAATAAAATAATAATATTTATCAATCTTAACCATTCTTCCTTCATGTATAGCATGTTTTCTTCCTTTCATACTAATTCAAATAGAACCCAAAATTGGAGCAAAACAGCACTAATAACAATTGTGTTTCCCAACAAAATTGATTCCTAAAGGGCATATTCGTGGATCTTCCAATAATGAATCGATCAAACACTTAATAAATACGTACCAAAAAAAAAAAAAGATACTGTGGAATTCAATAGCTAACTAAAAAAATTTAACTGATCATAAATATTTACAAAATAATATCTAATATCAACAAATTCTTTGACTGGAATCTTATGATGTATAAACTAAAAAGAAAAAGTTAATTTTTTAATTATACAAAACCAATCATTTATACTTTTTCAATATATATTGAAACATAAAAAAAAAATCAAAATAAAATATAACAATCTGGATTTAATTCATGGATATTTATAGGTATATATATAACTTTATATAAGTTAAATATAAATTATACAAATTACTAAGTACACTCATCCATAATTAATTGGATTTCTGGCTATTAGGTTGACTGTTGCAATTTGAATCTGGTTCATCGTTATTTTTATAGTACTCTCAAAATTTTAAATTGAAATAACATTATATATGAAATATACTCATTTATAATTAATTGGGTTCACCGATACTATGGATTCATAAATTGTTAAGTTTATAAATAGTTAAATTCATGTAATTTGAAATTAAAAATAAAAACATTAAAATGGAAATATAAAAACATCAATTGAAAAATTTTGTAAACTTACCAACCCCACAATCATGTCATGTACATGACCAACTCATCCGAATAAAAATCTCACAATTGAAAACACGTAAGTAACACTTTAATTAATAATAATAATAATAATAATAATAATAATAATAATAATAATTAATGAAATGTCCCATATTCTTTAATGACTACTGAAATATTAGAAAGTCCTGGTTTGATTTTTTATTAAAAGCAGGTATATTGTACTCTAATACTTTTAAACATCAAATTTCACAAAAGAAAAAAGGCAAAATTATTATTGTTGTTGTTGTTATTATTGTTATATAAAATTTCACAAAAGCAAAGATACGAACGCATGCATGCATAAAAGAAGACAAACTCACCGGAATTGGCAGAAAGTTGTAAAACTCAGTTTCTAGCTTAATCAAAAGTATAACCAGATCTTAGCGCAGGGCAGCACTGTATATTTAATATATATATATATATATATATATATATATGAACGAGAGATCTGTAGGAAAATGAGCAGATGTAGTACCCAATCATATATATCCATAACAAATAGTTGTTTTGTAGGAGATTTATTTCAACTTTGAACTGGTTTTTCTTTATTATTTGTTTATGTCATTTGAGAGAAATAAACTTTTCTGAGCACAGAAAAAGTTCTGGTTCTGGGTTTTGTCCCAACGCGTTTCAAAATAATAATAATAATAATGGTCTTGAACAAAACCATTTCCATTTTCCAGCATAAAAGAGGCTCATGATTGATAATATCCCTTTTTTCTCTAATTAGCCAGCTTACAACGTCTGGTCTTTCCCTTTTATGTATTAGCTAACCTTTGGGCTTTGGCTCATGAATTCTCTTCTGTTAGCTAACATCGATCTTACCCAGATTATATATATCTAGTAAGATTAAAACAGCATTTCTGGAGGGTTTTGTGGGATTTACAACATTCAACAAGGTTGGGTTGAAGTTTATGCTTTCTTACCCAAAAAACACTGCCAAAAAAAACTATCTGATCCACCAAGTATGATGCGTTAGAGATGGACAAATTAAGTGAAAAATATGGTGCCGATTAATTGATCAAATTATATATATCTTTCTGCTACCCCAAAGGATTCATTATAATCGAGTTGCACGTACGTATTCCAAGTCAACTTTATTTCAGAAATTTCAGGAACAGGCAGCTATGATTTGGGAACTTAGGTCATCTAAAGAAAACAATTCTCTTTGAAAACAATTTTTTGGTTTTTCTTTTTACTATACAGTTGGTTAATTTTGTGTGTGTGTGTGCGTGCTGGGTCTATGCCTATGATGGCAGAACATTATAAATGAGGGCCCTCTCAACAAGAAGGATGAGGTATCCCTTCTTTCTCAGTCATTTAGATCCAACAAATCCTCAAGATCTATGACTGTTTTTTTTTTTTTTTTTGCCAAATTCAACACAAATATCAATGGGTTCACTGACCCCTGGATCTAGACCGAATAAACTGGAAAAATCCAAGCCTCCTATATGAAAAAAAGGGTACTGTGTACTTGATCCACCTTAGCCACCCACTTCTCCTATCATTATTTTTAGCATTCAAATTCTAAAATAAGAACTTATTTTTTTAAAAGAAAAAAAAAAAGAGACAAAAACTGCAGTCTAATAATATAGAAAGGTGTTTCCCATCTTAAAACTATTAAATATTAACTTTAAAAAATAATTATACGAATTAATTAAATTAAAATCTTGAGATTTAGAATAAGTCCTTACTAATTACTACAATAATTTAAAGTTGCAAAACCCCATTGACAGAACATTCATTATCAATTGAAAACAACTGATGCCGGCCCTGATTTTTTTCGACCCGAAAGTGAGTCGGTCATTTTTTTTTATTTTGCTGTAGGAAGCAGTAGGGAAAGGAAAAACATATGGTTGATATGATTTTGTCGATCCAAATCATGTTCATGGCTTCCTTTAACAAGCGTTATACACTTTTCTGGTTGGGAAACATTTGCTAAGGCTAGCTAGCTAGCTAGCAGTGCTACCACACGATTGAACTAACTAAACCAAGAACTCCAAATATCTTACTTAAATCTTATTTGTTGTCTCAATAAATTAAGAAAAGGGCATGAGATTAGATATCAAAACAATTTGTCAGAAAGGGAATACGAAAAGTAGATGAAGAAAAAAAGACCAAATTCACAAGCATTCTATAAACAACCAATTGCCAAATGAACTTTGGATATGCGGGGAAGAAATATATAAACATCTTTCATATTAATCTATTCTAATTTGGAAATAAAAAATCATCAACCAAATTGAATTCAATATACTTAATCTATAAGTAAAGGATCTCAACTTTTTTTTCCCTCACCCAACACGTCATAATTAACAAAAGTGAGCTTTTGTTTCACTTATTTTCAGTAGGTGTTTTTTTTTTCCTAGTCCTCTTTTACTACCTTAAACCCCAATCTACCAATAGGGGGGTAAACTTCTCCCCTAATTTTTCTTCTATTTGTATGACTTTATTCAAGTTTATCATTTGGTTGAACCATTACCAGCTCATATATATATATATATATGGATAATGAAAGAATTTATTGTAAGGAGATTGTAAGTTTAAAGCATCAGGGATGGTACAATTTAGGTGAAAGGTGGGGTGATATTCGATGGGTGGAATAAAAGCAAAGATGCTCTCTCATAGTATAAATAACTTACAAAGAAAAGTGTATGTGCATATCAAAAATTATTTCATTCATGATCAATGAACTATAAAACAAAATTAATAATGATATAAATTTTTTATAAATAAAACACATGATATACTTTTAATCTAATTATAAAATTAAAAATTTTTATCATCAATATTATATAAAAACGATCTCCGGATCAACGTATACTTTTCATGATTGAAATGGAAGCTAATGATAATGTGTCCCAAAACCCAATTATATGTGATCCACACCCTCGCTCACCACCTTGAATTTACTAACTAGTTTAGTAGGGCCAGCCAGAGCTTGGGGGTTAGATATTTTTATTGTGAAAATGGGCTAGCTAGGGTTACTTATTCTCACCCATTTGATTTACATGACAAAGGGGAAAAAAAAAAAAAAAGAAATTAAACCTTAGGGTTTCATCTCAAACTAACTCGACGCTCTTCGGTGGAGATTTCATTACACGCCCCAATCAAAGGCTGTTTACGTGCGAAGGCATCTTCGAGACTCGCAGATACGACAATGAGTAATAAAAATTTTGAAGCAGAGGGGGGAAGAGGAGCGTGCAACAAACGCGTTGGAATAGTGCGCTCTTTATTCACTATTCCAATCTAGGGCAACACCCATAATGGAAATTGTGATAAGAACCGAACCTTTCTTCCACGTGGACTAAATCCATTGGTTCTTTTCCTAACATTTGTTTTCTCTCTCTTAACTTTCTCATTAAATAAAAAATAGTATATTATTTTTTAAATAAAATAACATATTATTATTATTGTTTTTTTTTCTTTTACAGATGATTTTAATACAACAACAAAAGACCCTCCTTTCAAGGACAAAAGATAAAAACTCTTTTCTTGTCCAGCTCTTCTCTCTCTAAAAGAATCGAAAAAACCTCTCCTTTGTTAAGCTAGGGTTTCTCCAGACTTCGCACTCAAATTCTACATGACAAGCTTCAGATCTCTTCAGGAAGATTCAATCTTCTTCTCGGTCGTTCAATGTTCTTCCTTTTGATACCGTTTTCTCGACTCGCCGTGAAGAATCGAAGCTGGGTTGGTTTTTAGATTGTGTAAGCAGGTAGCTAACTCAAATAAAGGTATGTTTTTAACTGATCTGATTACAATTTAAAGCTCTGGGTTTGTTTTGTTTTTGATTTGTTTTCTTTTGATTAATATGAGGTTAAGCTGAGCTGGAGCTTGTTTATTTCAGTTATCTGGGGGTTAGTTTGCTGTCTTTAGTACGTTAAGTTTAGTCTTTTATTGACATTTTAGCATCTGGGTTTTCCTTTTTGAGTTAATATTTTCACATTTTTGGATATTTTATGTGTAGTTTTTGATCGGTTTTCTGGTATTAGAAATTGGTGTTCACTGTTCACTAGCTTGTGAATTTGGTAGTTGTGAAACCCTAGATAAAATTTATTTATTTTATGTATTGATGTGTATTATTTTACCATCTAACTCGAAGGTTTTGGCAGTGAGTTTTAAAGTGGATTATTTTTTGCTTTGGTATAGGGGGAGATTAACAAAACTATTCTTCTCAGCTCAAACTTCATTAGTTCTTATTATCTAATAAAACCCTAACATGTTGTTTACCTTATCTGTGTTATTTGATGATTTACTTTGTATTATAAATGGATGGGTTTTGCTTTGTAATTTATGAGGATGTTATTAAAACATTAATGCAGTAACTGCAAACATATTTATGTCTGATTTCATGGGAACTAGGGTTTCCAATTTTGTTCCCTTTGAACAGTATTCACTTCTTTACTGCTGTAAGTTATTATTTTATGTAATAAATCCCCTTATGTAGGGGCTTTCCAGCATCTCATCTGTTTTAGTATATACATTTTACTATATGACCATGTTGTTTTCATCTTGAATTTCCTATGAATTAGGAAGGAAGTGTGTGCTTAAGTTCTTGTGATATACTGATATACTTAGTTATCTTAGAGCTTCATGCATATTGATTACTTAGCATACGGATATAGTTAAAATGTTACTGCGTACTGTTGTTCAACGCTCATAGGATATCTTATGCACGTTGGTGTTTGTTAGTTACTCAAAACATGGAGACAACTATTGTGGTCAAGGAAACTCATCACAGTTGCAGTTCTAATCATGTCGCCAAGCCCGTGGAATCACCCATAAAGATTGACTCAATATCCATAGATCTCAACAATGATAATGATGATATTGATACTGGGAAGTGTGAACATTTTTCTATTCGGTAAGCCATGATCCTTATTATTCATTGCTCTTATTGTTGAACTTCCTCCGCCTCTCTATATATTACCATTGTTGTTGAAAATGGGTTTACGGTGGCTGCTGTTTGAGTGTGGGGCTATATGCAGTAAGTGTACGTATTTGGAAGAGATGTCTTTCCTAAATAGAATGATTTGATTCATGAGGGTACTGCATCTACTAGCTAGGACCTTATCTCCAACAGTTTTGACAGGATACTAAGCATCTATTTTATGTAATGGAAGTAACAAAGGGATTACAGTTATATATTGAGGGAAACTTATTGCAAGATTTGATATAAATCAATGGCTTATGTAGATATATATTTCTTTGAGAACTGTTTTCACACTTGCTATATGTAGTAAATTAATGTTCATGTTGGAAGTCTTCCTAATAAATTCCTTTTGATTTAAATGCAGTGGATATGCATCTGAGATGCGCAAAAAAGACTGGAAGAAGAGTTGGCCATTTGCATTAGATGCTGGCCAGAATATATTTAAAGAACAAAACTGTAAACTTCCTCCTTTGATTGTTCCCAAGTTCAGATGGTGGTGTTGCCAGAGCTGTCTGCAGGAAATTGGGGTTGAAGGCAGTAATGAAGAAAGAACTGTTGCTAATAATAGCAGCAAATCGAAATCCTTTGCCTCTTGTCCCCATGTGTCATCCTGTGGGGATGCTGTGACGTGGTTATCAGATTTGAAAGAGGCTGGAAATGTTAATGTTGAATCAAGAAAATATGATGCCGATGCCTGTGTGAATGTCAATAGCAATGCCTGTCATCCTTTGGTTAGTGATAAAAGTGAAAACAAAGCTGAAATTGCAGATATACCAGCCATAGGTATATTTCTATCTGAGCTCAATCCTCATGTGGTTAAAACTAAATTAGGGTATTAATTATTTTTGTTGCTTTTTCCAGGGCAAACAAGTATCTTGGGAAATAACATTACTAAGGAAATCCATATTTCAAATTATGCTGGAAAAGACCTTATGCAGCAAACACTTCGTATCGATGATAAAGGTATGTCTACCATGAGTGAAAGACATATAAATAAGCTTAACCATTTTCCTCCATGGCTACTGAAGCTAGAACTGCAGTTGTTGCAATAACAATACTTCTGATTTCTGCAACAGTGGCTTCTCTGCAACTTCATAATCCCGATTTAAAAGACAATGAAATTGCCGGCGTCAAGCTTCCTGAATCAAAGCCGGAGTGCACAGTTAAGGATGCCACTGAAACACATCAGACAGGAAAACATGCTTCTGCCTGTGATCAGCAGATGGAATTAGCGAAAGCTTGTGGATCCCGTGGGGTGGTCAGTATGGTTAATACAGTTCCTGATGCCATTGAGACTCGTACAGCCAAACATCCTTCACTGGAATTAGATGATTGTGATCTTGCATCATCTGAAAGTGCTGAGATATTACCGTCTGGCATCTTGCATCGAAGAAAAGCCCGGAAGGTGCGTCTGCTGACTGAATTGTTGGGTAAAAACGGGGATGAAAAGACTAATCTCACGACTACAGAAGATTCTCCTTCCAGTGAAACTCCTGATGCATCTATAGGCATAGATTCATTATCTGCAGCCCAAGTTCAGATCAATTTCCAAGGAAATATTACAAGCAGTTCGGCTTATACTAGGAAAAGAAAGATGCCTCGGGATGAAGAATGGATACCTGAGGACTTGATGAGCTCTCCAAATAATGGGCACAAAAACCTTAGGACCTTCAACAGAGATGCAGAAACTGCTGATGGGATTGCAAGTTGTGATTCAGAAGGTACAGTTAACAGAAGCAGCTCACAAACTCCAGCAGAGAGCAATTTGGTTAACTTTAAAGTTGATAAAAGTCCTATTCTAGGAAAGAAGAAAAATAAAAAGACCCAGAATTCTGATGAATGTTTGTCCATGGTTCTGTCTCGAGAAAATCTGCAGAAGGAAAGAAAGAAAAAACCTGGAGATACCACTAACAGCAATGCCACTGATATTGTTTTGTGCAAATCAAATGATATATCTACGGGCCGTGGGTTGGACCCCTTTCCTGAATCTGTTGTAAAGGCAGAGAAAAAATCTACATTATTGAAGAGAAAGAGCAAGATGCATCAAGACCATGATGGGCATGCTTCTCCAATTCCTTTGAACAATGGCATCCTCGGAGAACGTCTTATTTCAAGGAAAGATGTAGGAATAAGGCAAACTGGGTCTGTAGCTGTTCCACCTGAAGTACCCCAGGATGCATCAGCCAAAAAAGGACTGCAATTTTCTCTTAATAATTGCTTGCCTGCTAAAAGATATGATGCAAAATATAGTACTCCGATGCAATCTTTCTCATCTTGGCAAGGGCGTGTTCTTGGTGAATATGATATTGGGAGGAAAGATCAAAAGATGAACTATGTTGGAGAGTCTAGTTTCCCAACTGAATCTGAAGTAGATGCCTATCTTTGGAAGGGAATGCATGTTAATCTCAACAGTAACCGAACTACATACAGAATACCATTCTTGAATGAGAAGCAGAAGCACGGATCTCAAGCTGAAGTTGGGAGTTGTTCTTCGATTCAGCAAATGGTATGAAATTTTCTTCTGTTACCCCAGTAGTTTAACTGACATTTAAAATGAAAAAGAAAATATATGCACAAGATTTTTGTTGCAGAACAATTTGGGTGATCTTTTCCCCCCAATTTGGTCTTCTTCCTTTGTAACCAAGCTTGTTTTTATGTTAAGTTTTGGCATACATGAATTATTCAAGTTATGATTAACCTTCAGAGTATAGTTTCTGGAATTTTCAGATTAAACTATATTCCTAATTTTGAGCCCGAAAAGTTCCCTTTTGTTCAGCCAGTTATAAAACTTTAATTTATAATAATTGAATCAGAAGATAAGCTATTAAATCAAACACAGTTAAAACACTGTTGCAAATATGATGGATGGGAAGACACATAAGAATCTCTCATTAGTTAAAAGGTACATGCATCTGTTTTTCAGGTTGACGTAATTGAGAACTCTGCTATACTTGCATACTAGTTTTCATGGAAAACTGAATTCTGACCTTAAGTGTTTCCTCTGAATAAGTATCTGCTAAGATTAGGTATGAAATCATCCCTAACTTCTTTAGACATTGAGATGACTTCTGCCTCCATCCTTAGACCTCACACCAGAACATAAATCTCTCCCGAAATTTTTTTAAACACTATGACTCTTCTGGTTCTGATATAAGCCCATGTCATTTTATATATAAAGACATATATACTAGCATTCTCATTTATAATTTTGAAGATAGCATATATCTGTAGCATTGATTAGCATAAGCAATCATGTGAATTCTTAGTTGTTGCTTGTGAGTGGGTTAAACATGCAACTTAAAACATAAACTTTACGGCAAACATTTCCCAAGTAATTAGGAATAATTCAGCTAATTTATGCATCTGTTTTTCCCATGTTGTTTGTTTCTGTGAAATTCAGAGGAGATTTTTTTCCCCTCTTTTCTGTTTCTTTTGCAGGATTTCAGTGGTACAAGCAACAATGGGAAAACTGTGGAGTTTCCAGACCATCCGACACTTGCAAGGGAACATTTTGATCAACGAGTTGAAATGGCATCTGAGCAAGGAGCTTTAGATGACATAATGGAAATCGCTGAACTCATGGCAAAGAATCAGTATGAAAGGTGTCTTCCTGATACTGAAATTGATAAACAGCTACCAGAAACAACCCATAGCACTAGAAATCATCAGAGGTTGGATCTTAATAAAGTATATGGAAATGAAGAGATGAGCCTGTTTCATGAGACTGATAAACCACAACCTGGAGCTAAAAATGGAAAATTTGGCAAATTTTTAAGAGACGATAATGTGGGATCCAGCAGACAAAAGTCAGTGGATTATTTCTCTCATATAGACAGAAACCAGTGCAAAATGAGCCAATTGGACCAAAGTTATTCCCCTGCAGGCTTTAGGCCTTTCCCTCTATATGGAGAGAAGCCATTAAATGAAGCCCAATTCTCTGCCACCAATTCCAGCAGGCAAAACAGTGCTGAGAATTGCCAGTGGATTGGAAACATGGTTGGGCAGAAGTCCTCTCATGCTAGAGTGCAGGCATTAGGAGTCTGTAACACATGCCAGAGTGCTCCGCTGCAGAATAAAGAAGCAGCTCATCTATGGCCATCCATGATACCAAATAACATGCCCTATCTTTACAGCATCCCTCAGAAGTGTGCAGATCAGGTGGCAAAGTTAGATGTGCTCTCACATTGCCCCAGCAATCTGCCTAAGGGAAATATGAGCAGAAATGATGATCGAAACTTCTTGAATCTGGCTTCAAACTTTGAAAAGCATTGTAGGAAGTTTGATTCTGAAACCCTTAGAAGAATGCATGCAGATTACCCATTTTCTTGCAAACATCAAGGGACAGGGTCGTTAGATCTGTATTCTAATGAAACCATACCAGCCATGCATTTACTCAGCCTTATGGATGCAGGGTTACAGTCAGGGGCACCTGCTGATGTGAATGGAAACCAAAGATTCGTTAAGAAAACCTCCTTTCTTCATGGTCATCGCTCTAAAGAGTTTTCGAGCCTGCCATCTGGGGAATATAGAACCAATTCGATGAAATATCCATCGTTTGATTGCTATGGTAAAAGCCACATACCTGAGAGTTTCTGTGAATGTATGTCAGCCACTCAAGCAGTTGGTCCTTCTACTTCTTCATTCCAGAATGATAAAAGTCTCAAGAAAGCAACTGATTTTACAGGTCAATTTTCCCTAAAGTCCAGAGAGAAAGAGAAGAAAAAATGCTCAGAATCACAAAGGCAGAATAAAAACCACAGATCAGAAAAAACCATTTCTTCAAATAGTGGCTTAAACACAACTTGTGGATCTGTTCCTGTTCATAGTATGCCAAAATTGGCACTTCGCACTTCAGATTTTATGATGTTTCCCATACAGGTTCATGCAATGGAGAGTGCAACAAAACAGAAGCAGGAGGCTCGTTCTATGAGTGGCACTCATTTCCATCCAAAAAGTGGTTCAGAAAATGAAATCTGCTCCATTAATAGAAACCCGGCTGATTTTACTGTGCCTGGGGCAGGAAATATATACATGATTGGTGGTGAAGACCTGAAATTTAGAAGGGAAGCTCCCTCATCAAGCTTGGTAAAATTGGTTGGGCAAAAGCGTCTGAGGAAGCTTACAGTTAGAAAAGAGCATTCACGAAATCGAACTTCGTGAGGCTATTATCATTATATTTGCTGGTAGTATCTCAGAACCCCTTTTATCATAATTTTGGTTTGAAATTAATCTCTTCCCCAGTTATTGCACTTCCTTTACCTGAATTCTTTGATCAGTGTTTGACTTTTGTCTAATTTTCAGCAGGCAAAACCTGAAGCACCTTCTTCGATGCTGCAAACCAAGGAACGCCTAAAATCTTTATGGAGTGTCAGACATCAAAGTGGGGTCATATTAAGCAAACAAGTTGGTCTTTTGTTATCGTTCTACTTGCACTGGCATTTTCCATTTCCAAGCCTGAGAACATGAAAGAAATAAAAACAAAAAATGAAAATGCTAGGTGCAAGCTAAGGCCTGTAAATATTTGCATATGCCTTAGACCCCTGCACAATCGCCCTTACATAGCAAAATGAATTTATTAGATGTTGTATGCTGGTATTTTCCTGAACAAGTGTTTGTAAAATCTAAATACTGCCCTTTGTTAGTACTCAAAAGTGCTTGTTTGTCATTTGAATAAGTTGGCCTATGCTCCATTTGGAAAGATAGAGCAGGCAATTAGTCGACATAAGAGCCCTAGAGGCATACTATACCTGTATTGTTAGTAATTATTCAGCTGTAATTTATAACTCTTAAGGTTTGACCAAAAAAGAGAGAGAAACATAGATGGTGTATCCTCTGAATCCTACAGGATATACCATTACCAAGTCACTGAAAGCAGAATTTGTGTTTCCTTCTTTATATGTAGTATTGGCTTTGTCGTGTCTATTTCTTTTTTCTTGTGCTTTCCCTTGTTGAAGCTTAACTTTTATGGCTAGATATTATCTTCAGGATTTTGTTGAGCAACTACGTGATCTAAACTCGGAATGAGTATTGTTTAAATGTATTTGTTCAAAATAAATATTTTTAAAATTTTTTAAAAATTTTATATATTTAAAAAATTACATTCCGTTCTTGTATATTACTGGATGACATAGTTATTGAATGCGAATATTTAAAATAAAAAAAGAGTTTTGAGTATCAAGAGTGAGCTCTCCAAGACCGGAACTGGCAATCGCAAAGCACTTTCCAGAGTGTCATCCATCTAAGTTCAAACTGTTAACAGAAATATCTCATGATAAATGTATTTTACTAAAGTTCTTTTCTACCCACCAAAACAATGGATGCAGAAACTAAATATATTAATACTTCAATACCGACCGACCAACATAATTAATGGATTTCTTTCTTTTCATTTCTCATTCATTCATCAATTCATTTAAATCAGCTAATTTGCCGCTACACGTTTTGTGGGGTTTCCACTCATTTCAGGCCTCATCAACTTTATCGTGTGTTCCACTTCATAGTACTATCAATACGCTATTCGAATGCCCCATAAATATGTAATATACTTATATACATAGGCTTTTTTTATTCATAATAAGAAGTAGTAGTAGATGGGGAACTGTCTATGAATTAAATTATTTGTCTAGATTTATATAAGAATCTAATAATTATTATTTAATTTATTAAAAATTTTATTTCAATTTAGTTTTATAATATATAAATATTATTATAAAAATAAAATTTTATTTATTATATTCTAAATAATAAAATAGATTTTCAGAAAAAAAATATAAATAAATAATTTTTTTTTAATTATTCATCTTCCCCGTGGGTCCTGGCCTCAGCCCTCCAAAGCTCAAACTGCATGAATCTTTTGAGCATTTTTCTTTAGGTCAAAATATAGGCAGGTCCATCTACAAAGAAACAACTCAACCAAGAAAGCATCGCCACGTCATCAAACCTAACCTTGCTATACCACTACCCTCTTGGATCCCTTTTTTTATTAATCATCACCACCCTTTTGGATCTTGGATCATGGAGCAAAGCAAATGCGCTGAAAAAAACTTGTAGCCGGACAGCAAAGCATGAATCATGGCGTGCCTCTTTTCATGCAATAACATTAACCCCACCGAAGTCTGAACCATTAGAGAGAAAAAGTGGGTTTTTTGCCCAGACATCAGATATGAGGGAGAGTAGGAGACACTAACCATGTAGCGGCGAACTGCTAGCTTAAGCTGCATGAAACGCTGGTCTCTCCAGTGATCTGGTTTGATGAGGTTGTAGATGACACAACTGGTTGTTGCTTCCTGTAAAAACGATCCTTTTGATCGATCGGACTATCGAAGTATTACTGTACGTGGTGGGGTGGCCATTTCCGCATGAGCTTCTTCTCTTTTAGCACACTATTATTCTCTAACAAATTTTGTGCAAATCTGAAAAAATATATATATAATAATTAATTATTCGATTTCGAAAATGAAAAAAAGGGAAAGGATATGTCAACAGAAATTGTGGAAATAAAAGCCGATTGGGGAACGCTTGTGTTTTTATATAATTTTTTTAATTGGCAACGATCTTTTACTTTTATTTGCGGATTTAAAAAACTAAACTGTAGAACTGTTTTATTAAATATATTATTATTATTATTATTAATTTAATCTTAGTATGAAATATACAAGAGTGTCCTACTAATAAATTGTGATCTATTCTTATACCAGTTCTACACATTTTATTGGGTCAATGTGATAACGATTATTCAAACTTTAAACTAAAAAGCTTTTATGAAATTATATACCCATTGATTTCTATAGCTATGATGTTTTCAATTATCATATATAATTCTTAAAATGATCAATCATTTTCATTACCAGTTGGGGTTACATGTTCTTTTTCTGCCAAATGAAAACTATACTCAATGAGTCCATTAAACTTAATTGATTCTGGGGGCTTAATGAATATAAATAAAAAAGAAGTTAAATGCTTAATTAGACCTTTAATTAAGCTTTCTAAGAAAAAGAGCTTATTAATTGTATAGTTGTATTGAAAACCGATATAGATTTAGGACATAAAATAATAGATAAGCAATTATTAATGCTTTTTATATATTACATGCACTTTTTTTTTTGCTTTTTTCTTATGTCAATAATAATAATAAAGAAATTAAGACATTATTTTAAAGGGTAATTTAAAAAGTTTTTTTTTTAATGAACTCATACAAATAATTGGACGATGCAAATTAAATGGGGGTGATAATTATGATGGAAGTTCTTATATAAATAATAAATTATAATTTGAAGTAATTTTTTCAAATACAGAATTCCAATAGGCCAAAAACTGTTGCATTTCCAGGATCTCAAGGCCAAAAGCTTATGTTTTCATTCATACACAAAGATTGTTTAGTAAACGCAGGGTTTGTGTTCATAATTTTTCCCCTCTATTTCGTTGAAATTTTTTTTAATTCTGGAAACAAATTTGAGGAACAGCTATATGTTTCATTTATATTTTAATTTATTATTTTTAACAATATACTTTAAGAGAGATGTATTATTAGATTTACTCATGAGTCCAGCAATTCACTTGATCCGATAAATTTAATCCATATTATGTCAGGTTTATGTAAAGTTTTTTTTTTTATTATCTCAACCAAAAATCAGTATTTAATATAATAAAATTATTTTTATTAAAATTTTATCACAAATATTAATATAAAATAAACTTTTAATATTATTTTAAACAATAATAGAGGTTTTCAAGCCGTACTAATTCAAATGTAGGCAAAGCAAAAAATTTTCTTCGATCCCAACTTGAGAAAAAGAAAATATTTTCTCGGACCAATAAACAAGTTTATGTGATTAAATGTTATCTTAGTAACTCCACTTCGAGTTTAAAAAAACTCCCATATGACGGATAAGGTAGTTTTTCTTAAAGTAATTAGAGTAGAATATATACGTGTGTGTATATATATATATATTTTATTTATGAAACTTCATTAATCTGGGAAGGGAAACGTTTTCAAACTGCATTATTAGAATCAAATGTCTAAAATTAATACCATGTTCATCATTGTCTCTCTCTGCAATGATGATAAGAATTGTTTCTTTGAAGAAAAAAAAAACACCCAGAAGAATCTGCTGAAAAATATCATTATATGGAGGATGGTGAATATCTGCAAACTCTGGCTTCATTATAAACAAGACCTGTTTTGCAAAAGTACCCTTTTCTTGGACTGCAATGTCGATCTTCCGAGCAAATGCAAAGCCCTTCTAAGGCACATCCATCACTTTTAACGCCACCTTTTCCAAACAATATCTCATCCGACCATTCATTTGAGAACATGTTTTCTGTGTCTAATTGCTTCTTAGCTGCAATGAACTTGTTGAATTTTGGGTACTTACTTTGAACATTCCAGAAGGCAACGTTCCTGTTCTTGGCCCAGTGTGGTCTAGCCCCATATTTGAAGAATGCCATTTGCTCAACTTCTTCCATTACATCTTGGTTTAACCTCGGAGTTGAAGCGTCATCAGCTCGATAATAGTTGAAATCGACGACAATAGAATCCTCGGATTGACCTAGATACGCCTTCGAAGCCTTGATGTATCGTATCATGAACCCGTTATATTGATCGATCCCACAAAAATTTTCTGGTTTTAGGTCCCTTAGTTTCTTAACATCTCGGATGAAATCTCCAAACTTTGTAACACTAAATATTGCAGTTGATTCGTAAAAGAAAAGCCCTTTAATTCTTGGATCCCAAGCACATGAGCTATCGATTCTTACGGGAGGGGAATATAAACAAGAACCAGATGTCTGCATTTTTCCTTGGCGACCCACAACTGGAAAACCTGTGAAAATCCAGCCATTGTTCTTCAATCCATTGGAGATCAATTTCTTGTACCCTAAAGTAGTAGCCGCCAGCGTGCATTTTCCATTGACGTTTTTGGCAATCTCAAATGCTTTTTCTGCAAATATATAAATATTTCTCATATTCAAAAGCCTTGCATTTATATCTCTATTATTTTTTTACTTAAACTTTGAGAAAAACAACCGGAGCTTTTTGTACCTGCTGCTCTGAATGATTCAGAGATCAAAATTTCATTGGCTTGAAAGCCAAGAAAGTCGTTGATTCCGTCACCAGGGGTGTCCATTGGAACTCTGCTGTCATACCTATAAACAGCCGTATGTTTTGACGGATACCATGTTATGTCTCCAAACTCGCATCTCTTTCCATGTCCGATGAATTCATTTTCAATCGAAGAATCATCTGTAAAATTATATGTAATGCTTCTCTTGAACCCTGGCTCCAGTGATAACTTCACCTATTGTTTCAATTAAGACAACAAAAAAACAAAACTAACAGCTGAATGTGAGCAATCTGAGATTCCAAAGTTTGATTTATTTTTTCAATCTAACTTTTCGATTATTTGATTAAGACAGATGCCCTCTTATGTTCCCTTTGGTGCCTCTAATTTACGTTTCATAAAACAGATTAAGGGCATAATATAATACAGACAAATGTAATTAATTAAGACGGCTGTCGCTGATGTCAGTTTCTCTGTACTTTTCCTTGAGCAGCTGGCTATTAAGCTTCCAACAAGAATTGAGTGACTCTTACGATGATTTTTGCTGGATGCACTTCGAATTCGTTGAATTTTATTTTATAAAAAGAAATCGTATAAAGCAATTAAGTTATTTTTCAAAATCTATTTGATCTTATTTCTTCCATGTATACATTTCCAGCTATAAGCCCAACTTTATTAGCACAGAAAGTCAAACAAAGAACAGAAATACTGACCTTAGAGATGACACCCAAAACTCCTAATGACACTTTTGCTGCATTAAGAAGTTGATCTTGAGCTCCAATCGGGATGACTTTTGCATACCCTTCTGATTCGCTAGCAGGAATGACAAGGCTGAGGCCAATGACAAAATCATGAACAGCTCCTCCTTTTCCCCACCATGAACTTCCATGTGCCCCGGTGCTTATCATCCCAGCAACGCTCACACCCTCCCAATACGGCGCAGCAACCAGACTTAGCCCAGCCTCTTCAACCTTATTGATCAGCTCTCGTAGCGCCACTCCAGCATCGGCTGTCACAGCGAAATTGGTTGAATCAATCTCAATGCCTGAATCATATTTCGCTGTACTGATCAACAACGAATCATCATCATCGCCCAGTGCGGAAGGGCAGGCTAGTTTCGGAATGCTGTGCGAAAATTTGCTGACTACTTTCACCTTGAGCTTGTTTTTATTGGCGTAAGCCACGGCGGATCGAAGCTCTTCTTCAGTCGTCGGGTACGCAACGCTTTTGACGTGACAGTCCTTTCGATCTCCCCATGCACCATAGGAATTGTAGAGGGTGCAGACTGTTCGGTTGCATTGAACCGGGTCCTGGGGAGGAATAGCACGGATGGTTTGCAGGGTTGAACCCCATAGAAACAGTTGCAGAACACCTAGGAGCCACCGAAGACGATACATTTACTACGAACCCCTGGATGATTCTAGCACAATTTGCAGATCTGAGAGAAAATTTAAATTTGGTAAAGAGGATGTATGAGCCAGGGGACTGTGGAACAGATAAAAGAAGGCAATGCTTAGGAGAAACTAAAAATGAGATCAAAAAAAGGAAAGAGGTTAATTACTTGCATTGAAGACCAAGATAGAATTTTGGCTATGAAATAGAATAGAATAAGGGTGTATGCCTTTTTTATTATAGCTGACAATGTACGTTAGAACCCCTATCCCAATATTATATAAAAAAATTATTAAAATAAAATAAAAAATAAAAAATAAAAAATAAAAAATAATATTAACATGACATAAATATAAATATATCAAAATTTATAAAATATAAATTATTAATATATTAAAATTTATATAAAATATATTATTTTAAATATAATTATAATTTATAAATATATAAAATATTTTATAAATATACGAATTCAAAAATTATTTTATTTCCTTGATAAAGTAAAGAACCAAAAACTTTTGAACACTAAAAAAAAAAAAAGAATATAATAGTAAAAAAGAAGGGAAAAAGGAGTTCCTTAAAGCATAATGAAATCGTGAATAAGATCTCCGGGACAACGCCAGGTGTCTCAACTCTGAAGTCTGAACTTATTATTATTATTATTATTATTATTATTTATGGACCACCAAAAATTAGATAATGTTATTAATGTAAGGTGGCTTTGATGTAGAGGTGAAGGGCAAAAGTTTTTCAGATTATATTTCTAAAACTAAAAAAATTGTTAATTAAATTTTTAATTACTATTAATTTCTTATGGCTAAAATTTTCATGTTTCAGTATTTGTTAATTTTTTTTAATTATAATACTATAAAGATCAATTAATTTTAGCAGCATATATCACATGATGACTCATATTATGTCTCGTATAAAAAAATAATAATTTATAATTTATGTATATGATAACCCTGATGATGAAAAAAAATTAAATAAAATTTATAAAGTAATATGTATCTTATAAAATATATTTAAAAAATAATAAATAAATAAATAAAATATATATTACTTCGTAAATTTTATTTATAAAATTTTTTTATTTCATCATTTACTTTTGATGATTCATATTGGTATTACGTAAAGCAATTAACAGGAGTGGCCATTATGACAAATTAGAAGAAAGTGAATCGTTTTTGTTGGGTTTGGTTTCGTTGCTGGGACCCTTAAATTTCTTTTCACTTATAGGCACAAAAGTTAGTTAACTAGTTTAGGAAGGCAATCCACGTACATAAATAGGTTAAATTATTTAAATTATTATTTAAAATATGATAAGTAATTATTATAAAAAGAGTCAGATTACTTATTAGTTTGATAAATTTAATTTATATTGAATTAAATTTGAGATTTTTTTTTATTTTAAGTAGGCATGATTTAACCTAAATTTTATTTAATTAATAAAAAATATTTTTATTTAAATTTAATTTAAAAATATAAATTATATTTTTTAATACTCTAATCCTTTTAAATAATAAAATAAAATTTCTATATTAAACAAACTAAGTTGAATTAGTGACAATTAATTGTTTTATTATCCGAACTTAAACTCACTTGATTTACGAGAAATTCTAATGCAAAGTTTTGGTGGTTGGCTTGTTGTTGTTACTTATGGGACTCTTTAGAACTTTTTTTTAGAAGGCTCATTGAATCGATATCTATAAACACTAGTTAAAGATTTTTTTTATTTTAATTTTTTTTCACATTTGATATATTATATTTAAAAATTTTAAAAAATAATGTATTAATTATATATTTTCTTTATATATATACCATTAGGTACTTGCTATCATTTTCTTACAAAAGTTAATAAAGTGTCATCTTCTCAAAGCCTCAAGGTGAGTGAGTTCTTAACTTGCAAAAATGGAGCTTGTCGGCTGAAAAAGAATACAACCTGGTCAGTGGTCACTTGCTTTCTACGTTTATAATTGGATTTATCTTTTCTCACCTAAAGGGAGGGGGGAAATATGAAATTAAGCTCTAAATTGCAATAAAATGTGAATAATTTTAACTTAAAAATAATTGAATCGTATAAGTAGTAAACTCTACTATCCTTTTGACATAGAAAGAGCGAAAATAACTGAAGAAATTGGAAATGAGATAACCCATCTTTTTTGATGTCGGTTTAAGCTTCAGCAAACAAACCAATATGCTCTTTTCCTCGAAGAAAGGTTTACAAATTGTCCAGATTCCAGCCTTGCAATTCAACCCCACCGCACATGAATCTGAGATTCAAGTGCAAAGTGCAAATGGCAACCCCTACCTCTCAGATTTCACATCCACTATCAAGTAGTGTTAAAGTTAGAGACTCATCATTTCTAAGATTACGGGATCCACAAAATAATTTTAATACTTTTTATATAATATTATAATTATATTTAAAATATTTTATATTTATATAAAATTTAATAATTTAATATCATTTAGATTTTGAGAGACGTACTTTAATTATTCCTTACTTATCGTATTTAGAAAACCGTATATAATATGGCAAGAACAATTTACCTCACAGAGGAAGGAAACGGAGAACATTTAACAAGAAAAAGGAACAAGAAAATTCCAATAGAAATCTAAGCTAAGCTAAGAGCTAACTTTTCTACGGCAACTATAGACGTGGGCTAACTTAAAATCTCAGAGTGGAACTGGATTTCGGCAGTTTGTTTAACAAAGTTTATTCAACTCTAACGTAGAATCTCGTCACTGAAGGTATTGCTAATGGTGGAAAAATCAGAATCCTTCATTCCCATCTTGGGTTAAATCTAGGCGTCCGTACTCCTGAAGCGTTTTCAAAAGCTGGGCCCCTTTCCTCCTTCCTCTAGCTGTACACTCCCCTTGCAACGCTAACGCCACCGCCCGTGCAACCTCCTCTGGTGGCGCCGGCGCTGGCGCTATATCCTCCTCCTGTTCTTGCCCATTTCCATCTCCAGTGCATGCACCTCCGTAGATGACGGAAATCACGCTAATTGCATATTCTCGTCCTCTTCCCGCCAACCGTCCCATAACGGACACCATCACGTGTACTGCAAGCGCGTGGGCCCTCACTTCTGCAGCTCCTTCGGGCACCGTGCACATGAGCTCGAGCGCCGCCAACGCCCTCTCCGCTGCCGCTCCTTCCAGCTCCGCCGCCACCTCCACCACCGCACCCACGGCTCCTACCTCCACAGCTATGCGGCGGTTTCCTTCCGCCAAACATAACGCTAGTAGAATTTTAGTTGCTGGCTTTGCGCCTGCTTTGTTTTTCAAATTCGAAACGATCCCGCGCATCAGTTCAGGCGAGCAAATAGGGTCCGACGGAGGGTTGGGCACGAGTGAGCGTTCTAGAAGCTGGAGGGCAGCAAGTTGTTCGGATAGCGAACCTGTACTAAGCTGAAGCTCGGCGATGTGGAAGAGTTCTTGGAGATTGGCGGAGGAAAGCGGCGGTGGTGGTTCAAAATGAGGAGTAGATTGAGGTGGCTTTTGGTGGAGAGGGGAAGTGGGGATGGGAAATTTCCATTGAGTGAAGCTATGAGAAGCAGAGGAAGAAGAAGAGGAAGAGGATGATTCTGGGCGTTGCTGCAATGAGTTTTTGGGTGGTGGCGGTGGAGGAGGAGGAGGAGGTGGAGAAAGGTGAGGTAGCGGGGATGATGGCGGTGAAGAGGCAGGTGGTTGTTGGGTGGAAGCAAGAGGGAGAGAAGGACAGTGAGGAGTGGTGGGGCTGAGGGTCGATTGAGTACAGTTACGGAAAAACCCGCATGAGAAGAGTGGACGTGGTTGCGTTTTGAGTTTCGGGTGGTGGTGGTTAGTTTTCATACTGACTCAGGGCTAAAACTCTCAGTCAGAGAGGAGGGAGCGAAGGTTGTTTTTGGTGGAACTAAGGAAATTGGGGGGGAATAGTGAAGGAGGCTGAGTTGCAAGGAGACGTAGTAGAGTCAGAGAGTGTAAGCCAAATAATGCAACTGCGACAGTGGGGGGCCTGGGGGTGGAATTGAACAGTTTGCAGAGATGGCAGGGGACTCAGATTTGCAGAAGAAACAGAGGACGTTCACGATATGTCGTCGTTTAGTCTGTTTTAAGTGGCGAACGTGACAATCCTCATTCAAGCTTATGTGATTCATGTCACTTTCTCAACTTTGGTTGAATTGAATTGAATAGAAGAAAACTATTTGCCCTTTTTCTAGTCTTTCTTCACTCTTCATCCTTTGCTCATGTCATGTTGTTAACAGTGAAACAGTAATCCACACTGTAACAGCCGCGCTGTTGTAAGACAGTAACCAAAAGATGCTTGGATTTTTGCGGGGGGAGGGAGAGGGAAGGAAGAAAACTGGGTAACCAACTAGTCCAAGTAGGCTCCATGCCCGA
>JBBYHM010000025.1:1430021-1462732 GCA_038381775.1 Adansonia rubrostipa | reverse complement strand
TCTTTCAACAAATTCTTACTGGCTAGACCTTCGAAGATGAATTAGTGGTGAGTAAATTAAAAACAAAAACAGATTATTCAAAATCCTAAATTTAAATTCACATATGAAAAGCTGTAACCGAAAACCGAACTTTATATTATATCTCCAATGAATCAAGTTGTGGGCATGCAAAAAGAATTATTCTTTTCTTTTTTTATTTTTATATTATATTATAAATTTTTTATATGAAGTCAATAGTAAAATTAAATATAATTTTTTGATGAGTTTTTTTTCGAAAGATAACAAATAATTCACAAAAGTTTATAGTATTTTATGTTATGTCTCGTTAACTTAACATTAAATTTTATATACGTCATAAATTTTTAATTTCATCAAATTATATTGATAAATTTTTATTATTAATAAATTAAATTATTTATCTTATCAAAGTGATATTCGATAAATATACACTATATATGCATACTAAATCAATTTATTTTTTAAAAATTATTTAACGAAATTAATATGAATGATTTGATTTATTAATAATAAAAATTTAATAATATAATTTAATAAAATTAAAAATTTATAACTTATATAATATTAATGTTGAATTTAATCACCCATAATATAAACTTATTGCAAAATGTGTACGTTAAATCAAATAACTACGTGACAAAATCTTATCTGTGGGGCTGGAAGCGGAGGCATGTTTTTGTTAAGGCGGCAGACGAGTTTTCATTCGATTAAATACTTCATAGTTTTCTTTGCCCACAAATTTCTATTCCTCATGATCAAGACACCTTTTTTGTTGGCTGATTGATTGTATTAAATGAAAAAAAATACTCCAAAACCCACCAAGGTTAAATCATTTTCATTTTTAATTCTATGGTTGAAGCTACTAGTTTAATCTTCGCACTACCACCAATTTTTTTTTCTTTTTGATGGTAAGCACCAACTACTAATTACCATTTGTATATCAGCAAATTTTATATCAGAAGCTGTCACATGTTTTAGGTACAAATATGCTTCTAAAAAATATTATATTAAATAGGTTAATTTTATTTAATTTATTAATAGTATATAAATATATATATTATTGATAAATAAAATTATAATATTTTATTAATAATTTTTAAAAATAAATATAAATAAATTTTATTTTATTTATTAATAATATATAAATTTATGTGTTATTTGTGAATTGAATATAAATCGTTTTTCGATGGGTTATTGTTTTGAAATTAAAAAAAATGCGGCGCCACCTGTTTTTTGCGCACAGAACGGAACATCGGGTCCGAAGTTTAAATGACGCCGCTTGAATGTTGACGTGGTCGATAACAGTCCAATTTTATCTCCAAAGACAAACCTCTTATATATTAGCATCGTCACCCTCGGCTAGCCTTACTTGTTCCGTTTTCTTGAAAGAAGTAACTTTGCCATTTTTATCTCTGAAAATAGTGAATAGAACATTTCAGTTTTCCATCGATGGGAAATCCGTGTAATACCCTGTTGAAGTTGGTTCCCGGTCCTGCCGGTTTTGTTCTCGAAGATGTTCCTCACTTGACTGATTACCTTCCTGCTCTCCCTGTACTTTCTCTTTTTTTTTTGGTTTGTTTTGAATTGATCCAAATTACGTTAGATCAACGAGATGAGAGCACAATACTGAGATTTTTGCTTAATGATAGCAATTTGATCAGCTTTAAATTTCATTGCTTTGTTGAGTGTTATGAACCCAATATTTTTTTTTCTTTGTTACTGAAATTTCCTTCCTCATTTTTAGACTTTCAGTGTTCTTTTTATCTTCTATTTTATATTTTGATTTGTATTTGTATCCGTGGCAGACCTATCCCAACCCATTACAAGATAATCCGGCTTATTCAGTCGTCAAGTAAGTAAACTAAGCCTTAAGTTGTCAAGCGTGTTTATTTTGTTTTGTTTGGATTATGGTGTCTTTTATCTTGGTCTTGTTTCAACATGGTGATTTATTTGCGTGGCTTTTTTATTCACAGGCAATACTTTGTTAACGCGGATGATACTGTCACTCACAAGGTGAAGCCTTGTTTCAGTGCTTGGATTTTTTTTTTTATTTTATGGGAAATTTATTTGGAGTTAAATGTGGTGAATTTTTTTTTCCTTTTCTATTATGAACATAATTCTTGGTTTCGATTAGATATTCTGTTTTTTATAAGGAATAAAGAATGCCTTAAAATCTTTTGGATGAAAAATTGATTGTTTCATGAATTGGAATTACAGTTATTAGTTCTTACCTTTATACATTCTTAATTAGTATGGTTAACCGATAAGCTGGTTTTATTATAGATTGTTGCTCACAAGGACAGTCCAAGAGGGGTGCATTTTCGACGTGCAGGACCTCGCCAAAGGGTACAATTTTCATTCAATGCTATTGGGTTGAAGTTGCAAAATAATAAGCTATGGACAGTTCACTGACTGGCACATGTTATGCTTCTCAGGTGTATTTCAAATCAGATGAAGTGCATGCGTGCATTGTAACATGCGGTGGTCTATGCCCCGGGCTCAACACAGTGATCAGGGAAATTGTGTGCGGCCTCTATCACATGTATGGTGTCAAAAAAGTTCTTGGAATCGATGTAAGTAATTTTCGTACGATATTTAGTCATTTTAACCTATAATATCTTGGTTTATTATCCTTAAGTGGAACGCCATCATTTTGTAATCTTACCAGCACCTGTACTTGATCCATCTTTAGGGAGGATACAGGGGTTTTTATGCCAAGAACACTGTCAACTTAACACCTAAGGTGGTCAATGATATCCATAAACGCGGTGGTACAATCCTTGGGACATCAAGAGGGGGCCATGATTCCTCAAAGATTGTTGACAGAATTCAGGATCGTGGAATCAATCAGGTGTGTTTAAGGTGCAAGAGTAGAGGTTTTTGTCTGAGCATCCTCTCTGTTTTGTTTGAATTTATATGTCCTAATATTTTCCTTACGGGTGCTTTATCACGTAACTATATTTTGTTGGTTCTAATTGTCTCCTTTAGCGGTTTAGGTCTATATAATCGGAGGTGATGGGACACAAAAAGGAGCAGCAGTGATTTTTGAGGTATTAGCTTTTGGTATTTTCTATCAATGTCAAATAAGAAAAAAAAATTGCATTATGGTAGATCAATTAAAACAAGGCTCTGGCCTCTGGCGAAGGATCCATCAATAACGTACTGTCAAAAATCTTTTAATATTGTTCTTAGCATTAATTTGACAACTAAACCATGCAATAGTCGTTGTTCTTATCTTTTAGCTTAACTGATTTTGCTGTGGGCAGGAAATTAGACGACGTGGCCTCAAAGTAGCTGTTGCTGGAATTCCCAAAACCATTGACAATGACATTCCGGTACTTCTCAGCTTTGTTTTTTTTAGTTCTCTAAAAACTTTGTCCTTGCTACTTGAAAGACATGTTAATTTATCTGTGAATGATTTTTGTGATGGATTGCTGGTTTTGTTTCAGGTTATTGACAAATCATTTGGTTTCGATACTGCCGTTGAGGAGGCTCAACGTGCCATTAATGCAGCACATGTTGAAGCTACAAGTATTGAGAATGGCATTGGACTTGTAAAGCTAATGGGACGCTACTGTGGTATGCTTATTTGGTATAATCATTATAGATGGAATCCTCAAAAAATTATAGGCAATACTGCCAGGTGTCCTTAGTTCCGTGTATTTGTAGAATTTGTGTTTTTGATCCTTCTTTTTTTATCATGTCAAACTGCTGCT
Source organism: Adansonia rubrostipa (assembly GCA_038381775.1). Classification (NCBI taxonomy): domain Eukaryota; kingdom Viridiplantae; phylum Streptophyta; class Magnoliopsida; order Malvales; family Malvaceae; genus Adansonia; species Adansonia rubrostipa. The sequence continues at coordinate 1,458,998 of JBBYHM010000025.1, read as the reverse complement.
GCAGGTTTCATTGCGATGTATGCTACTCTCGCCAGCCGTGATGTTGATTGTTGCTTGATTCCAGAGTCACCATTCTATCTTGAAGGAAGTGGCGGACTTTATGAATTTATAGAAAAACGACTCAGACAAAACGGACATATGGTTATCGTAATAGCTGAAGGAGCAGGACAGGAACTTCTTTCCGAGAGCTTGCAGTCCATGGACCAGCAAGATGCTTCAGGAAACAAGCTTCTTCAAGATGTCGGGCTGTGGATCTCTCACAGGATAAAGGTACTGTCTTCAGTTGACTAACCTCTGCTTTTGTTTGATACATGGCTACTGATTAGATATCTATGTAACATCTACACTAAATTATTTAACTGTTTTTTGTCACTTTTTATAGGAACATTTTGCAAAGAAGAAGATGCCCGTTAATCTTAAATATATAGGTTAACAGAAAGTTCACTTTTAGTATGCTTTTTTTTTGCTAAATTCAACCTTTTAGACAATCTGCAAAATATTTGACTCGATAAATTTGGCTTGCAGATCCTACTTACATGATCCGGGCTATTCCTAGCATAGCTTCTGATAATGTCTACTGCACCCTACTTGCTCATGGTGCAGTTCATGGAGCAATGGCTGGGTATACAGGCTTCACCGTTGGTCCTGTTAATGGCAGACATGCTTACATTCCATTCAATGTATGCTCCACTGCACCTTTAATAACTTTCTCTGTTAGTGAACACTGTTTAATGTTATAATGTTGGTTAGAAACCTTTAACCTTGAACCGGTGATCATTCCAATTATATTTGTTTACCTGCCTTTATCTGAGACAGAAATGAGCAAAACAAAAGTTGAATAAGAGAAATGGAAAGAAAGAAAGAAAGAACTGTGATAGGGTTGTATGGAAATGGCATATATATAGGATTAATCGTTGATTTTTTTTTTTGGATTTGCTTGCAAAAAGAAATCTTTACGGAAAGCTTGCATTTAGTCACCCACTATGTTTTTAGTAATTGCATGACTTTTCCTGACCTAATATGTTTGGTCAAAAGATGTTCTTCCCATGGTTTGACAGTTGATATGTTTGTGTTGGGATTTTAAAAATGCAGCGTATCATCGAGAAACAGAACAAGGTTGTCATTACTGACAGGATGTGGGCGAGGCTGCTCTCTTCAACTAACCAGCCAAGCTTCTTGAACCCTAGAGATATTGCTGAAACCAAAAAGGAGAAACATTCTGCAAATGGATTTTTGGATGGGGAAAATTGTAAAGACAGAAGGAAATCAATGACCGAAGAGAATCCTTGCTTGTCATGAAAGTTGCATCCCATAGTGTCATGTTAGTTACCACTTTTATAGTCGGCCGAATTACCACTTATAACTAACAGTAATGCTGGTTGACTTTGAAATCGACCAGTTATTTCTGCTGTTGTATATATTACTTTAAGGTTTAGAAACTTTGCTCGAGTTGCTTTAATGTTGAGATGTTAATAGTTGCTTACTTGCTCACATGGTGCTTTAGTTGGAAATGTATGATCAAAGGTTGCGTTGTCTCGTGTTCCTTTGTGCTAGATTTTCTGTGCTGCAAGGAGAAATCTCAAACGGCTTGACTCTTCCGACTAGGTAAACAAGATACCTTTGCTAGCGAGCTATTCATCTTCAGCTTGAAAAAAACTCGATCGTGGCTTGGTTATTGTCAAGTCAAATTTAAGTATTTTAACATTTGAGTTGAGTCAAATTTGAGCTTAATTGAGCTTTTTATTTTTTTAGTATTAAAAAAATCTCAATTCGAATTTGAATACAAATAATTAAGTTTGAAATCTGGCTTGAAAATTGAGCTAATTTTTTACTAGATAACGAGCTTAATTAAGCCTAATGAGCAAGCTCAAATAATTAAATTTTTTTATCTTAAATCAAGCCTGAACTTTCAAAATGTAAGATTGAATCATGCTCAAGTTAAGCTTCAAGCCTTAAAACTTTGAGTTAAGCTCGAGCTTCTAACTTAAGTATGACTTAGTGTGATTACACCCTAATTCCAACTGAGATTCTGATAAGCTAGTTTAAGAAAATTTGTTCAACCCGTTGCTCGCTTTTAGGAACCAGTAATTGGGGCCAAAAGAAACACGATAAACAGGAAAACAAACCACCGAGGATGATGAGAAACACATGCAAAAAAAAAAAAAAAAGCATAGTAATTCAACAGTGGATTACAGATGAATTACACTGGATTTTAACAGACACATTGTTGTTTTTTTCCCACAATGCTTGGAGATACATGCAAAGTAATTCATAGAGTCAAGAACTAGAACATCCAATTTGAACCCCATCTTTGCATTATCATCCTCGCAAAAAGAATTTAAGAGAAACAAATTTATCTTACTTAAGCTCTATAGATGCCAGATGGGTCAGCATTCTGAATAATCCATGGGTGCTCAAGAAGCTTATGTAGTGGCAGGCGCTGGGAAGAATCCTTCACAAGCATCTGTAAGTAAAGTTCAAAAATGTTCAGGGTATGCGCCGTGATGGAACGTTTTTGTTGTAAGAAATATTGCAAGTAAATAAAAGCAACAAAAAATACCTGACTAATGAGGTCCTTAGCTGGAGATGAAACTATTGGTTTAGAAGGGAACTTCAAATCCACTTGCACAATCCTGTGAATGGGAGTAAAATATGGGAAAGTTATGGCACATCCCACTATAATAGGTTGAATTCTGTAATGTATCATCATTTGAAAACAGAACTTGAACCTCTTTCAAAATGCAGTGTAACATATCATCATTTCTTAAAATGCATCTCTTAACTCAAACTTGAAAAGTAACCAGAAGTTTTGATCATGTTCAGTGGTTTTTCGCAGCTTGGATTTACCTCCTATAAGTGTCAGAGTGTTCCTTGGCTTCAAAAGGAGGGACCCCGTAAAGAAACTCATAGCACAACACACCGAGGCTCCAGATATCTACATTGGCATCATGCTCTACGCTTTCAACTGCAAAGAATAAAAAATGGTGAAAGTTTTATCTTATAATCATCATTAGACCGATACCTATGAAGTCACAAACTTCTTGATAAATAACAAGATAAATTAGTAATAAAACGAAAAATGGTGCAGCATTACATCTGATTCCTTAGTTCTAATGGTTTATTACATACCCATTTCAGGAGGCAGATAATCAAGTGTACCGCACATAGTCCGCCGGCGGTTAAATGTGTGCACTGACCATCCAAAATCTGCAATCTTAAGTTCACCCTGACAATGAATCCAAATTGACTAAATAAGCACTACGAGACTTTCATGGAATATCCAAACAACAGATAACAGCCATAGGTAATCACCTGTGCACCAATTAACAGGTTCTCAGGCTTGATGTCTCTGTGTATTACGTGCTTTCCATGACAATAAATGAGTGCCCGAGCTAAAGAGGCAACATACTGCAGCAAACAACAATAAGCATACACAACAAATATCCCAATTAGTTCTTTTTCTTTTGTTATTCTACATGCACATATAGATTCGTTAAAAACACATTGCAAAGCATCACAAGAATCCAGTTGGGAAAAGGACTAAAAAAACTCACTGTAGCTGCACGTCTTTCGCTGAAGTATTTACATTTTTGCAGTTCCTTGTAAAGTTCACCTTTGGCTGCATATTCCAGGATCAGATAAACCCGTTTCTGCAAAAGTTGTATCCAGGAAAAAATCACATGTTAAGTCATCCATAACATTTCCCATTACCTACATACACTGAAGAATCAATATAGGCTATACCTGATCATAGAAATAACCATAAAGCCTCAATATATTGGGATGGCGCAGGTGACTTTGTATTTCCACTTCTCGACGCAGCTGATGTTCAACTTGAGATTGCTGCAGTTGGCTTTTAAAAAGAACCTTGAGTGCCACAATATGATTGCTCTGTTTAAGAAATACATAAGGATCAGCCTACTAATCTAATTACTGATAATGATGTTATAAGAATATGTCAAAGTTTGAAATTGCACATTTTTATCTTTACCAGATAATAAACAAATTCTTATTTTCTTCAAATTTCCTCATAGTTCTAAGCCAAAAATAATAATAATAATAATAATAAAGTGAAAGAAACGGACCCTTTTTTCTCTGGCTAAATAAACGTGACCAAACTTTCCTCGTCCAAGAGGCTTCCCAATGTCAAAATCGCCAAGAGTCCATCTTTTCTTTTCAGCTGCCGAAACCTCTGAAGAAATCTGTAATGGATATCAACAAATTTTAAAGAAATCCCAAACATTGTCTCAAAACAAAATACACAAATCATCCAAGTTCCCAATTTTTCAAAACCCGCTAATCCTAGATCTCAAAGGGCACACAAGTAGACACAAATTTGACAAAAATTCCCAAATCTGCCATTACAACCCTAGGAATCAACCCTGTTTGGAAATTGAAACTTTCCTTGTGAAGAAAAGAAAACCCTGGTCGAAAACTGTCCTTTATAAAAGAAAAAATAAACCAAGAATTGGGTTTTGTTTGGTTCTAGAATGATCAAGAAGGAAAAAAAACAGCCAATATTTTACCAAGAACATCAGTAAAACAGAATTGAAATAATAATAATAACAACAACAATAACAATAACAACACCTTCTGTTGTTGTTGGGGTTCTGCCTCAACGATCGCCATTTTTATGAGAGAATGAAAAAGGAAAAAGAGACTAAAGGGTTTTTTTTTTTTGTGGGGGGGGGGGGGAGGCCAAGAGAGCAAAAAAAAAAGGCTGATTGAGGCTTATATCATTTGTTCTGATGAAGAAGACAAAAAGAAGAGAGGATTTATTATTATGGAGGGGTCTCGGAGGAGGAAAGCCCCAATCGCAACGGTCGAATTAGTACAGTGTGCCACGTGGAAATGTCTTTGTTTTTCCTTTTCAAAATTTTCTGTTTTCAGAACTGAGGAGGGGAGCGTCGATCTTTGCGAGAGAACAAGCTACAGTGACGTGGTTGTCATGTTGGCTGGTTCATGTCTTTCGGACACGGACGATGATTTTTAAATTTTATCTACAATTATTTAAAATAATATCAAAATATTACATTAATAAAATTAAAATGTTTAAAATAAATAATTTTTAAAATTCAAGATTTAATTTATCAAATATATATAATTATATTTATTAATATACAAAATAGTTTTTAAAATACAAATTTAATAAATTAAAAATTAATATTTAATTTTTTTATTTTTCAAGTAACATCTGATTATAAAAAAAAAATCTATAAAAACTATAATAACTAAGTTTATTTTTATTTTTACAAACAAATATCATTTAAAAATTAATCTGAAAAAAACGAGCGTGAATGATATCATTGAACAAACGTGTTTTCACTTCATCAAAATATCCGTAGTTTAATAAATAATTAAATTTATTATTTCAATTTACTTAACTATTTTCATTCATGTCGGTAACACTACCTGTTTTCTAGTACTGGTCTCCAGCCGTCTACAACGAATGCATCGATATGCCTTTGTGAACCGAAAGGGATCCGTTGCTAAAAAGGCCCAACCACGCGTCACATCCTTGTCAAGTCGCACCCCATGCAATGCAAAGCTGCTTAACCAAATGTCCGCTACACCCCAACCATATACCCATACTTTGTGCTAGTATAGTATAATCTCTTCACTTCCGCAACGCCTCTTTCATTTTTCTCACTTTCTTCGCCATTTTGTTTTGTTGATCTTACCAGACGATCTGGGCCGTTCATTATGCGGAATGATCGAAACAAACCGATGACCCAGAAGCTCTATGACTCAGCTCCATCTTCTCGCCAGGCGGCTAAGTTTTTGACTGCAGCCACACTGGGTGCAACGCTGCTTTTCTTGTCAGGGTTAACTTTTGCCGGCACTGTGATTGCTCTGATCATGGCCACGCCACTTATGGTGTTGTTCAGTCCAGTCCTAGTCCCGGCTGGGATAACCATCTTCCTGGTGACTGCCGGTTTCTTGTTCTCGGGTGGGTGTGGGGTGGCGGCGATCACCGCGTTATCGTGGATATATAATTACGTGCAAGGTAAGCATCCACAACCAGGAGCGGATCAGCTGGATTTTTCAAGGACTAAACTTGCAAGTACGGCTAGGGACGTGACGGAGAAGGCTAAAGAGTATGGACAATACCTGCTGTACAAGGCCCAGGAGGTTGCTCAAGGCCAAGGATCTTGAATTATAAGGCGTTCAGTTTAGTGCCTGGTTTGGGTTAAAAAAAAAAAAAGTATGTTGGTTATTAATGTGGTGATTGGTGTTGTCTTTGTAAGGTGTTTTTGTTCAAAATTGCATGCATGCATCGTAGATAATTATGTGTTTTTGGGAAATCATACTTATACATGGAGATGTAAAGCCTATAACAAATATAAACAGGTGGAAAAATATTTTGCTGCATTTCAGCATCGCATAATCATTAAGGCAAATGTTTCGACATTTCCAACGAGTTGCTAAAGTTACATTTCTGAATATTTGGTTACACAAACAACAACTAACAAATGCCCCATATAGTGAGAAATGGTGGCAATGATACCAATCATTTTCGTATCTTGAAAGACACTACTATCTCAAGACTGCTTGGCAACATTCTGATGAAGTAGCAGATATGATGGAAGATAACTTGGAAGAATCAATGCCAATCCTAAACACAGCAAGGCAAAGACTACTACCCACCAAGCTTTGTAAGGGATGCCCAACAATAGTTCATCGCAAACTGTAAAAGTTAACAAAATTCTAGTTATCGGTCGTAGTGAGCAATAAGACGTGTGCTATTGTGCAATTGGTATTCGCACGAGAAGTACACATGAAAAACAAACAGGGTTGGCGTACGAGCAAAAAATCAGAATAGATTGCATTGAAGGTGTGGATGATTTCTATTTTTCTTTTACACGCAAAAACGTTGCAAATCATGAAAACAAGATATCATGAAAATGGTGATGAAAAAGATCAGAATAAATTCCAAAAACAATTGCGATGACAAGTAATGGTGAAAGGCAGCAACATAACTTAGCCAGATACGTATATACATGAAAAAGCAATGAAAGTTATCTCGAAATGAGCAGTAGAATTCTTCAATTTACTCCAGTACTCACTGCTGTGATGAATGCAGTTTTCAACTTTTTTCTCTTCAACCATCTTTTTCTTTCATTAGCACCATTTGTCATCGCATTTATTTTAATATCTGTTCTGATCTTCCCCTCCACCATCTTTCACACCATTCTGTTTAACCAATCTGTAACTTTTCCCCTAACCTATTCCAAGAACCCTCTGCAGAATTAAAGGGGCAAAAGGAGAAGCAAGGAAATAGTTCGTTTACCTATATTGAAGATGATGAACTCTCTCTCCTTTGTGTTGGGTATTGCAACAAAACCTTCAGGCTCCACAGTCACCAAAACGTACAGTCCACCCTGATCAAAACTTAACTTCTTTAGCACTACTATACATATGTGCGTGTGTGTGTGTATGTATGTATGTATATTTCTAACAAGCTAGAAAAATTGAATCAAAAAATTTCATCAGCATAAAGCAAAACCTGATCATTAATGGTGTCAAGATTATCAGTCTTGAATATCAGCTTCTCTGTATTCAACAATCTTCTGCTCCTATTTATCCCAGAATCTGAGTTACCTTTCTTCAGTTGCAAAGAAAAACTAGCAGGGATCTTTCAAAAAAAAAAAAAAGAAGCAAAGATCATTTTTTTGAAAATGAAAATGCCTGAAAGAGGGGCAAATCATAGTAAAGAAATTACATACAGAAGCTGGATACGAGATCTTCACTTCGTACCAAGTCAATGATTTGAGCCCTTCTAATTTGTAGACTTGAGAACCCATTCGTAACGGCAAAGTTTCCTCCTTTAGCTCCTCCCCAACATTCAAAACACTGCCATCAAGCCTGCGAAAAAAATGCGAAGCAGCAAAGTTTCTTTCATTCGCGAGAGAAAACAAAAATCAAGAAGTAATTGACACAAAAAATCCATCGTTTTTTAGGTTACTTGCATTTTGCCATGACTGAAAATTGAGCTGCTGGTAGTAAAAATTAAAATATAGCTTAGAATGAATGAATTGAATTCATTTGAATGAAGCATTATAGATAAGAAGAAAGTTTCGCCTCCTCAAGCTCTTGAATCTGGCACACCAAAATTAAATAGCTGGTTAGTCTAGCCCATTTTAAACAAATTACAAGCTTTTCAGTAAGTAAATAACTAAATTTAAAAACCATAAATTAATTTATGCAATGAAGCAAAAGCTTTAAACTTTCAAGCCCGCCACTTGTTTGTCAAAATGTGTTAAATAAAAGGGCTTACTTTGATTTCCCATTGAAACTGAATAAAAAAAAATTCCCAAAAGCCAATATTTTTTTGTAAACTTTTTATTAAGAATCTATAACTTTCACAGGACTTACCAGAATCCGACGCTCTGATCGGTCTCAATTTGAATCTCTGTTTTCGTCACCGCAGTGAAACTTATTTCTGAAGTCAGTCATCTTGGTATGGCATTTGGGCTTGGGTTGGGTAGTTGGGCCTGTTATTACTAAAATTTCCCCCTTTTTTTTATTGCTAACGGAAAAGTGAGTCTTTACAGCGTGAAAAACCCCGAAAGACCAATTGGGACGGTAAGAAACTAAGAACGGAAGCGCGCCGAAATCTGCAGCAAGCAAAAACCAGAATAGCTACGACTTGAAGAGTCTTCTCAAGGCAGCATTCGAACGAGGAAGTAAAACAGAAAAAAAATGGTACCTTAATTGTTTGGTTAATTGGTTCTTTAATATTTTCTGGACTGGTGTCGAGAGGTGAAGTTTTCCCTTTTTAAAGTTCTTTTTTTTTTTTTTTCATTTTTTGTGTGTTTCAGTTCTCAATCGCAGCTATTAACGATACAGATTCCAGAGGCCAATGGGAACCCTTAGCTCCTACTAAAGAAGCCCAGGCATGCTCCTTCTATTTCTGTTGCATTAGCGTGACGTTGAATGTAATTAATTAGAGCAAACTAAAAATTTTGTCACAAATTGCTTTTTTTTTTTTTTTTCCATTTTTGTCTCGGTTTCGAATCTTATTTATGTTCATGTTGTCAATCTCAAGTTGACAACGCTAAGGTAAAAAGAAGAAGTTGCTTTTCTATTGTGATTCTGTGAACCTTCTGTTTGAGTTGAACAATACGAGGGTTCCCCCCCCCCCCCTAAAGAATGAATTTTGGGTTCTTTGTATTTTGAATTTTGAGAATATAGAACCTAAACATTTTGCCTTGTTATTTCAAAGAATAGAATTAATTTTTTAATGATTTGTTACAGGAATTCCATCTTACACAAGCTTACCATGATGGGCTTCTCAAGTTACAGGCTAAAGACTACGAAAAGGCTCGCGAACTGTTAGAATCTGTTCTGAAAGATCCTCTTATTTCAAATGCTCAAGTATCTTTCTTGTTCCATGATGAATATTTCAGTTGTAAATGCTTTAATTTTTTTCTTAAAGTAATTTTTTTTTCCTAATTTATTCAGGTGGATAACAGTGCTACTGATGGTCATCTGTTACAACTCAAGTTAAGAGCTATCTTCTTGTCTATATCTCACTTATTTTTAAGTAGTTCCCTTACATAGTTTTGATCTTTGACTCTGTTAATGCATGATTACTTTCCTTTTATTGCATCTTAGAATGCAAAGCCACAACACCTACAAGTCATTGGCTTGTGGTTCTCTGTGAATTTTGTCTACCCTATAAGTTTCTGTAAAGGTTTCGTTTTATTAGTAAAGTCATATGGTGCTCTGGTTTTATTGAATAAGCTTGCTGTGACTTAGATTTATCTGCTGATGTCCCAAATAAATGTGTTTGTTTATGACATCTAACTCTTTTAAGTATGTATGTTAATGTATCTCATCTAGTTTTGTGCAGATTTTTGGCATTGAAGAACCTTGCCACTGTTTTTCTTCAACAAGGTTCAAGTCATTATGAGAGTGCTTTGCGTTGTTATCTTCAAGCTGTAGAGATTGATAACAAAGATTCAGTTGTCTGGAGCCAGCTGGGAACTCTATCATGCTCAATGGGTTCATTGAGTATTTCACGTTGGGCTTTTGAGCAGGGACTTTTGTGCAGTCCTAATAATTGTGAGCATTTATCTGCTTCAGTCGTATCCCTTGTTTTCTTCTCTTTCTGTGCTCTATGTGCCAAATTTTCATGGTGCATACTATTGATTATGTTGTGTGGCAGGGAATTGCATGGAGAAACTGTTGGAAGTTCTCATTGCCATTGGTGATGAAGTTGCATGCCTTTCTGTTGCAGAATTGATTTTAAGGCATTGGCCATCACATTCTCGTGCTTTGCATGTCAAAAATACTATTGAGGAGTCAGAATCTGTTCCTTTTGCTCCCAGAGGTATAGATAAGCTGGAACCTCAACATGTTCGTCTTAAATTTCATGACAAGAGAAAAGCACCTGACGAGAATCTAGATGAAGGTACCGCACTCAAAAAGTTGAACCAGAACCTAGAATTGCAAATTGCAGAAGCTTCCTGGGCAGCTCTCACTGATGGACTCCTGGGAATTTTACGTCCGCTGAATGGTTGTGGTTCTGAGGTCAAGACTGGAAAATTGCACAGATCTGGGGATGTCAGGTTGAGCATACTCTTCCCTCCTAGTGTTGAAATTGCTATGGAGCCTGTTGAAAAGAAAGTACCTATTTTAGCTTCAAGTAGTGAAATCATGCCTTCCGGTGATTGTGACTCTGAAAGAGCAAGCAACTTGAAAGAAAAGGAATCAAACTTTTTGGAAGAACAACCACAGGAGAGGCGGAGTACTCGTCTTGAAAGGCTTAGGAGTCGTAAACCTGGCAAAGAAGAACTGGATTTTACTGCCAGTAAGGATTTGGCCAAGGTTGTGCTTCAATTACTTGAATCTTTTGTCATCAGTAAACCAGAAGGCAAAGATTCTGATGATATTGTTAAGTGTTCCACCTCATGTGCTGATCAAGCTAATTCCTTGGATATGGAATTTAGAGATGTTGCTAATTTTGTAAGAGAAACTTCAAAAAATTATGGTGCTTACCATATGGGTCACTTGCTTTTGGAACATGCCGCAAGTGGAAGCGTTGTTCATCCAGATGCACATATCAAATTCCTTGAGTTGGAGAAGCTTCTAAGGAATTGGGGCCAGGATAGGACTCCTGAATGTAGTCTTTATCTTGCTGAGTTGTATCACGATATTGGGTCTTCCCCTTCCAATTCCTCTAATCTATCAGAATTCTTATCAGAGGCATCCTACCATCTTTGTAAAATAATTGAATCAGTAGCTTTAGATCATCCATTTCATATGACATTTGGGAATGAGAATTGCTCTTCATTTAAGAGTTTTCAAGGCACTGATGCAATATCATCCAATAGCTCCAATTGTGAAAGTTCACATTTAGATAGTTTCTTGTTATCCAACAAATGTCCTTTCTGGGCTCGCTACTTCTGGTTAAGTGGACAGTTATCTGTTCTGGATGGGAACAAGGCAAAAGCTTATGAAGAGTTCTGCATTTCCATGTCACTTTTGGCAAAGAAGGAAAATGCAAACAATTCTTTGTGTAAGGTGCAGCTGCCACATTGTAAGATTTCTAAAGAGTTAACTGTTGAGAGGATTCTTCATGAAATAAATTTGTTAAAGGTTGATTTCTTGTTGGAGAAGACTCTAGGTGAGATGATTGAGAAAGAGATGTATCTGGAATGTGCAAATTTGCTTGCTCCTCTTCTTTTTTCTGCCAATTCTTTATCGCCTTTACTGGCTGCTGACCCAAAGGGTGATGGTATTACACCTGTTGAACTATCAGCATTAGATATATTAATTAAAGCTTGTCAGAAGATAAAGCCAATGGATATTGAGGTGTATTTGAATGGTCACATGCGAAAACTTAAAATACTCATGGCACTAGCTGGAATGAGTGAATGTGTTGCTTTTGGTAAACCCTTCCATCAGAAGTCTGGGTCAAAAATGCTTTCTGGTCCTGAGATGGTATCAAGTGATAGTTCAAGCAAGCACTGGAATCACTTGGTTGCACAGGAAGTGAAAGCGATTTCACAATGTGTGTCACAAGTGAAAAGCTTCATTGATCAATCTGGAGATTCTGTAAGTAATTTTTTCCCTGCAGAAATGCCTGTTATAGTTGTAGTTTAGATTAAAGTATTGGTTACTCTGGAATCCATGTACTTCAAGTAAGATCCATGAATGTCTTGCTAATAGGATTGAGGATTGTGTTCTTTATTGGAAACTTTACCCCATCTTACATGATCAGAGTTCTTTGATACTTGAGAAACATACCCGTCTGTTTCTGACTCCTGATTAATATTTAAGGTAGCATATTTTCCTTTTGTTTCCCTATACTGCATCCTGACTTCATGTTAGCCATGGTTGCAGAGTGTCACTGGTTTAGTTAGCATCTTTAGTGACATTCAGTTGCTGCTTCTGGCGATCATGTACAACATTGCAAACAATGTCCTTTGTAAGAAATCTTCTATGCCAGTAACTGTTGATCAACTGGAACAAAAGCAAAGTAATTGCTTTATTGATGCAGCCATTGCTTTCTGCAAGCTTCAACATCTTGATTCTTCTGTAACTGTTAAAACCCAGGTGAATATTTCATTGGTTTTTATGAAGAAGAAATTAGCAATTCACTCATTGATCTATTGATTGTTATTTTTCTCACATTTGTGTCCATGTCTATGTATCTTTAAATTCTGTTTTCTGACTTCTTTTCTTAGGTTGAATTAATTGTGGCAATTCATGACTTGCTTGCTGAATATGGGCTTTGTTGTGCGGGCGAGGGCAGTGACGGGGAGGAATCGACATTTCTTAAATTTGCAATAAAGCATCTCTTGGCCTTGGACATGAAGCTAAAATCCAGTTTTAACTCTTCAAACAGGGAGACAAGTCCAGATGACAGGCTGCCAAGCAATGATAATGATTTTAAAACATCAGCAAGTGAAATGAGTTCAGATAAGGTAGTTGTGAAAACGTGTGGAACTCAAATATCTGAATCCATTACTGCAACGAAGGATGATATTGAAGGGGTTAGTTCTAAAGGAATTCCATCTTTTTCTGGCCAAGAGAAAGACAATGCGATAGCACTTCAAAAGCAATGCACTAATGTTGACAAAAGCAGCCATGGAGAAAGATGTGGTCATCAACTTGACGAATGTGCCAATGAGCTTTCTGAAGATGAAAAGGAGGAACTTGAGCTAATGATAGATAATGCTTTGGATCAGTGCTTTTTCTGCTTATATGGTCTTAATCTTAGATCTGATTCGTCATATGATGAGGAACTGGCTGTGCACAAAAATACTAGTCGTGGTGATTATCAGACTAAGGAACAATGTGCTGATGTTTTCCAATACATTCTTCCTTCTGCCAAGGCTTCTTCTGTGAGTAGTTTTTCTCTCTTCACAAACCTCATGCACATTGACAAAAACATGAATGCACTGGGGCCTATCCATGTGTATGCAAGGGGGAATTTTTTTTTTTTTTTTACATTATTATTGTTATTATTTAATTGTGCTAAATGCCTCTTAGCTCGATTACATTATTTTATATTTCAGAGAACTGGATTGGTCAAACTTCGCAGAGTGCTAAGAACCATACGTAAACACTTCCATCAACCACCAGAAGAAATTTTGGCTGGAAACATAATAGATAAGTTTTTTGATGATCCTGATTTATGTGAAGACAAACTGTCGGAGATGGCTGGATCTGAAGGTTATGTTGAGACCATAACAAAGATGCTTTTGCCCAATGGCCTCAAACAGTATAAGGCATCATTACTACGGAGGTATATATTTCTGTTGTTCTGCTATTATGTTTGTTTGTTTCTTTATCAATGGTTAAATGTGTATGTTTTTACTCCTTTACTTATATGCTATCTGTGTGGTGTAATCATGGGTTGCAGCTCTGAGCCATATTTGGAGGTCTATAGCAATCTGTATTATTTCCTAGCGCAGTCAGAAGAAATGAATGCAACTGATAAATGGCCTGGCTTTGTGCTCACCAAGGAAGGGGAAGAATTTGTTCAACAAAATGCGAACCTCTTCAAATATGACCTATTCTATAACCCTCTACGCTTTGAGAGTTGGCAACGTCTTGCAAATATTTATGATGAGGCAAGATTTACTTTGGGTCATTATTTTAATACTGAATGATGCAGGGACTTTTAAAGCCTTATCATAATGTGGTTTCTATAATTTCCTAGCAAGTTTCACAAAATTCTCTTTGGCTTTTGTTAAGTAGGAGGTGGACTTGCTGTTAAATGATGGGAGTAAGCACATAAATGTATCTGGATGGAGGAAAAATACCACTTTGCCACAGAGAGTTGAGACAAGTCGGAGGAGGAGCAGGCGTTGTCTATTAATGAGTTTGGCATTGGCTAAGACATCAGAGCAGCAGGTAACCCTATGCCACTGATTCATATGCTTCTTGGGCACTGGTTTGGATTTTCGTGGTCATTCTTGGACAAATTTGCCATTTACATCCCTTATATTGGTGATCAAATGTTATACCACAAACCTGTACACCAAAACAGATCTTAACATTTTAGTAAGAAGAAGAAGGGATAGAAGAAGAGATAGGTCCCACTGAAAGCATATGCGCTGTGCTATCCCTTAGTTTGATTATTAGATATTTTAAGAATTATTCATTATTTGTTGGGAGATTCCTTGATACAATTAAAATGCTGGGGATATTCATCTAATATGAGGCTTAAAAGAGTTCAACAGTGATAATGAGAATCTGTGAACTATATTCTTGGTTTATATTTGTATTATTTTGTTTTTATTGTTAATATTTGTAGCTATTGGTTGCTAATTATTGTTTAAATTTGCATTATCCTAGTGTGAGATACATGAACTATTGGCATTAGTATACTACGACAGCCTTCAGAATGTAGTGCCCTTCTTTGATCAGCGATCGGTTGTGCCCTCAAGAGATGCAGCTTGGAGAATGTACTGTGAAAACTCGTTGAGGCATTTTAGAAAAGCTTTCATGCACAAGTACTTCTGTTTGTCTGAATCCTTACCCTTTCACTTTCTGTTATTGATCTTTAAGATCATAAAATGCATACCTTCAGCTGACTTTATTGCATTATAGGCAGGACTGGTCACATGCATTCTACATTGGAAAACTCTGTCAGAAGCTTGGATACTCACATGAGACATCGTTATCCTATTATGATAAGGCCATTGCTTTGAATCCATCAGCTGTTGATCCTTTCTACAGGATGCATGCTTCTCGCCTGAAGTTTCTCTGGACCTGTGGAAAACAAAATCTTGAAGTTTTAAAGGTTTTTTCACCACCTCCTTCCTTCCCTCTTCCCAGCAATTAACATCCTTTTTCCCTGTTTTAACTTCTTTATCTTGAATCACTCATGATTTAATAGTTTACCAGCTTTTTGTGTCTGGACTTGTACAAGTAGACAAGTTCACCAGATAACAATTTTCGAGTCTCAACTCTCATTGATCTGGTTCCAGGTTCTTTCAACATATTGTTTCAGGCAATCTTTGAAGGATGATGTAATGGGCATTATCCGGGGAATAACTCCTGAAACATCACTTTTGGAAGAAGATGTAATGGACAAAAGATGTAAAACAAATATGGAGGAAAAACACCATGATAAATCAGAGAAATTGGAGGAGGTGTGGAACATGCTTTATAATGATTGTCTTTCGGCCCTGGAAATTTGTGTTGGTGGAGATCTGAAACACTTTCATAAGGCCAGATTTATGCTTGCTCAAGGGTTGTATAAAAGGGGAGGCAAAGGTGATTTGCAGAAGGCTAAAGATGAACTTTCTTTTTGCTTCAAATCATCTCGGTCGAGCTTTACAATAAATATGTGGGAGATTGATGGCATGGTGAAAAAGGGAAAGTATGGCTTAACCATATATTTCATGTTCCAAGCAATTAGATTGTCATAACCTAGATATTGAACCATTTTTCTGCTTAATGTTCCAGTTCAAGTTTCATTGATTAGCATCTTCATTTGGGGGGGTGGAGGTGGGGCTAAGGAAAGGGATTTTGGACAGTTCAGATTCTTTTCCTTAGGTTCCCTTTTTAAGATTTTCATGTCATTCATGTTGCTGATAGTACATTAATGCAAGTGACTTATTGGCTGTTATTATATGGGTCTAATCTATTTCATTTTTGTCTTCTTTTCTTTTTGAAAAAAAAAAAAAAAATCAGGCGCAAAACACCAGGTTTAGCTGGGAATAAGAAGGCCCTTGAAGTAAACTTACCAGAGAGTTCTCGAAAGTTTATTACTTGCATCCGAAAATACTTGTTGTTTTATTTGAAGTTGTTGGAAGAAACTGGAGACATCTGTACTCTTGACCGGGCTTATATCTCCCTCCGGTCTGATAAGCGGGTAACAAGTCAATCCTTTAGAAACTAGCTTTGATTTGTTGCATTCTGTTCAGAACATAAATCTCATATCAGGCAATGCATCTATGGTTAACAAGATTTGGGAGACAAACAGTTTCTAGTATCGTTTCCTATTGGAGCCTGAAATAAGGATTCGTGTATGATTAATTGGCAGTTAAGTTATTTTAGGTAGATCAGGTATAATCACTGGCAAAAGTCATATGCCTCATCCATCCGTCTCGGTTAAAACTACTTATTATCTGTTGTTGTTTTTTTGCACTCAGTTCTCGTTGTGCATTGAAGGTCTTGTGCCTGTGGCACTTGGGAGGCACATCAAGGCTCTAGTTTTATCCATGAGTCAAGTCGAGACTGCTGCTACTGATCCGGCATGTAGTTTTGAGCATCAGCTTGAGAAGATATTTGGTTTGTTTATGGAACAGGGTACCTTATGGCCTGAGATCTGCTGTTTGCCTGAGATTAAGAGTCCGGAAATATCTGAGAGCAGTTTATATGGGTAACATGTTTTCTCAGTTTGTTATTAAGAATTCTAAAATTAATGGAATCTTTGATATGTAACTTTTAGTATGTCCTAATTAGGCAATTTGCACTGCCTACTCTTTTAACTGATTATATAATTAGTGTCTTTCCTTTTCATAACATTCTAATAGTTGATGAACTTGACTCAGGTATCTTCACCAGTATATTGTGTCCCTGGAAATAAATGGCAAACTGGAAATACTTGAAGCAATAAATGAGAGGATCCGAAAACGGTTCAAGAATCCAAAATTGTCGAATAATAATTGCGCCAAGGTTTGCAGGCATGCCTCTATCGCTTGGTATCGATCTATTATAGTTGGCTTGGCATCAATCACTCCGTTGCAATCTGGATTCCCCAGTGAGCTTCAAACTCTTAACCAACCAATGGATGGTGCTGTGGAAAGCAGCCAGCAGCTTTGTATTGATCTGCAAACACATGAAATATGGAATTCATCATTTGAAAACTTGACTCATTTGGAAAGTCTTAAAACAAAATGGAGCCCAACTTTGTCAAAAATCAATAATATCTTGATAAAGAAAGCGTCTGATAGAGATTTGGAGACTGCCAACTCTTTGCTTAGAAGTTCATATAATTTCTATCGGGAGAGCTCCTGTGTGATGCTTCCGACCGGTATCAACCTTTCTTTGGTGCCGTCTCGACTAGTAAAAGAAAAGCAGTTTCCATCAAGCATGGAAGGGGTTGAACCTCTTGATCTAAGCATTCCAAGGAAGCTTTTGTTGTGGGCTTATACGCTATCGACTGGCCGCTATGCCAGCATCTCCGTCGTTGTAAAACATTGTGAAGAAAATGCTAAGGTATGAAAAGAACACATAAGGCTGTCTTTTTGCGGGATAGAACTCTGCTTCTAAGATATTACATCTATTTTAGAATGAGGAATCGTGAGGACTTTGTAGTGCCGTGATATTGAATTTAAGTGATTGTGCCTTAGTTCTTCATCAAGAATGAAAACAGTATATGAAAAAAAAGATTAAAGGTTCAACGGTTTTCACTGCAGAATTTGGACTGAAATGTAGAATAATTGTCTGTGCGAGTAGACTTACTCATCAGATTTTTTTTTTTTTTTGATCCGCAGTTGAAGATGAAAAGGGGGGCTGCAACTTCGTCAGCACCACAAAATACAAACGTTAGCATTGCTGTATCCAATCATGCAGGTTAATACCGCCACTCGAGCAATCGATTGCTTTATTTATTATCTCTTATATTCATTAGTTCTTTCTTCAAATGTTTCGATGATTAGTATCCATTGAAATGCCAAATTTACTAGCTAATGGCTTTTCATCTGATTAGAGATTATCACGTTCCCATGTCTTCTTATCTGTATCTTTTAACATTTCAACACTCTGGTGGCTACTTTCCCCCAACTCTCAATCTAACCTCTGATGAACTTCCAGCTGCCGGTAGCGGCAAAGAAGCAGCGAGTCATGGTGGAGGCAGTGAAGCGGAGGCTGCTCTGTTGACATCTGGGCCACCTGTTGTAGTGTCTGAAAGTGAGAGCAGACGTTCCACCAGTCCACTTCCTTCCTCTAGTGAGGGTCAAAGGAGCTTTCTTGTGGCTCCGCAGCTTCATCCTTGTAACAACAATGAAGGGGAAAGGAGCACCGTTGCACAGGAAGGAGATGATCCTAACAAAGCCTGATTGTTGCAGAATATCATACGCTTGTTTGCTCTTAACGTGTAATGAAAAATTCAGGAAAATAATACCCACATATGGTTGAAATTAAAATGTACGTTGAGTTGCATCGTCAGAAGTAAAAAAAGAAAGCTGAAGGAAGGGGGAAAATGGTTTTACTTAGTGAAATTTGTCAAAATTTAGCTTCATTAAAAATCGGCTTAGTAATTTTGAACATGATATGAATCAGATACATTTAATAAATATATTATGACGAGTTTAAGCATAACTAATACGATTAACATAGCACGTTTAATGTATATATTATATTTGTATTTGGAATTTTGATACATTGAATTTGTGTTGTATTTTTTTTTACAAGATTTAAAAAAGAACAATACGAGATGACGTGGATTGATATATTTAATTATAAGTTACTAAAGAGACAACTAGTCCGAGATTGAGAGGTTGGGATCATATTTGCAAGCTAGAATCCGCTGAAATTGAATTTGAAATTTAATACAGTTAGGTCATATATAACTTTTAAAAAATTACATTTAATAAATTAAGATTCAAATATAATTCAATCCTTTGTTTTTTTTTTTTAAAAAATCGCTCAATTTGGTGCGGCATTTCCATTTAGGTTTGGGCAAGATATAAACTTAGGCTCAATATTGATTTATAGGTCTTAACTCTAATCTTCTGCTTGTAGCCCGTATTAACAAAAAGCAATTAATGGTGATAATCCAATATTTGCTTTTAGGCCTGGGCTCTTATTTTTGCTTGCGGCCCAAACAAAAGCAATATAATGGCGAGAAGCAGATAGCCCATATTTGCTTCTTGGCCTGGGCTCTTATTTTTTGCTTGTCACCCAAAACAGAAGTATTTCCATGGCGATAACATTGCCGTAAATGAGAATATTGTACTTTCTATCACTTTGCAATCTGGTAACAGAAGGCATCAAATATGGGGAGCAGAGCTTTGCTGATGCTCAGCAACTTCAACAGACATAAGACCGGTGTTTCTTTTGCTTCTTCTTCTTCAAAACCCTTTTTTCTTATTAAGAATAATCTCAGAATCCGAAATTTCTCCATGAAAACAAGGTCGTCTTTGCAGCCCCCGGATTTGCCTCGGTTGGCTGAAACAGCTCGAATTTCACTCACCCCAAATGAGGTTTCTTTCGTTATTATTCTCCAATTGTTTTTATTCACTTACACTCATTCTTTGTTGCTCCATTTGATATCTTCAACTCTTTTTTAATTTTAGGTTGAAGAATTTGCTCCCAAAATTCGACAAGTGGTAGACTGGTAATTTCATTTTTTTTTTCATTTAAAGGATATTCAGAACCATTTTCAATTCAAATCATTGATATTTGGTAATAATTTGGAGATGTTTCAACGATACGGGTGCTGGGTCTTGGCTTTTTATTAGTGATTTTAGCTGTAATTGTTCATCATTTTATCCCCATGATTCTTATAAAGATTAAAATTTTTAGAAATATTGTATGGTTAATGCTCTAAGTATTTTGAAGAATGTACAATCAACTTTTATAATCCGCTGTTACATTAGCCAGAAGGTGTAATTCTCATGGCATTATAACTTGAAAAATGGCAAAATAACAATGGAATTTTTCCGTTTGGTTCTCGTTCTTTATTTGCAGGTTTGGGCAACTTCAAGCTGTTGATCTTGACAGTGTCGAGCCCGCCATTAGAGCAGGTACCTAGAACTCGTTTGTATAAATTGGTATTTCCTTCTTGTTAGTTGGTGGTGCAATTGCGCTGTACATTTGTGATATGTGTTCGAAAGAGGACTAAAATGTGGTGTTGCATCAAAATATGAGCTAATGTGATTGGGTCATTTAGTAACATATCTGAATGAAAAGTAATTTATACGGTTGCTTGATTCAATGTTGTCAACGGTGCAAGGCTTACTCTAGAAGCTAGGACTTCTATATCATCCGTGGTGCAAAAAAGGCACTTGTCCGAGCAAAATAAGGCACCTGCGCGCGCACGCATTTATAACGTGAAAATTAGTTTTTATACTGTTAATTGATTACCTATTAGAGTTGTTAAACTTCAAAGGTTTTGATATGCAGTACTCTTTATTGGACTAAATTAGTCAAATTCTTCATTCAGTGGCACACCCTAAATAGTGGTCTTGTATTATTCCAACCAAAAAAAAAAAAACTAGTTGCTGTTCCATATCTCAACCTAGGTCATCTGGACTGAGGGAGAGTGTCTAATAGAAGTATTGTCCGACACAAATATGCTCGATTTTTTAAATATTATCATATATATATATATATATATATATATATATATATATACACACACACATATATATATACAAATATTTGGAGGATCATACCTTTGTTTTCATGTCTGAATATGTTTCGGACACGAGTGCTTTAGGGAAAATGAAGTGTATGTGTAACGTAGATTTTAACAAAGCGAAGAGGACTATCATTTGAATGTATAACCAAAGCTGACAGTTACATTTTGTTCTAAATAAATATTAATCTCTAACAAGTTTTTTTTGCTTACTGCATTTATTTACAGACACTGAAGGTGATAATTTGCGTGAAGATGTTCCTGAAACATTTGAGAACAAGTGAGATGAAAATTGTTTCCTTCACTGTAGTTCAAGTTCTACAAATTTCACTAGGTTATACATTGTTTGGGTGTTTTAACTTTTAAATGTGTTCTAAACAGGGAAGCGCTGATAGCGAGTATTCCAAGCTATGAGGAGCCATATATCAAAGTTCCCAAAGTTTTAAACAAGGAATAGCACCATTTAGGTAACTATATTATTCTCAGTTTAGTTCCCAAAGAATCTGCATTCATAAAAGTGACCTCAGATTTCTCGATTAAATTGCTTGGGAGAAGCAGAATTTCACCAGATAATGACGTTCATACACTGATGTCACTTTGCAGAACTTAGTGGAGCCATTCATACGCTTAGGAGGCATGGCATCTTAATTTGTAAGGGAAGATCAGCTAATACAAGGAAGGAAACTTTCTCTTGTAATGAACATCGTTCTCTTTTTACGACCACTTTATGATCTAGTATTGGAGTGTTCCTGAAGCTCTCAATATTGGAGCATGTTTCCCTAGGTGTTTTATTTGTAAACAAACTGATGAAATCAGTCAGGGGAAAAAAAAAAAAGGTTAATTTGATGGCATGTTTCCCCTTTGAGGATTTGACGAAACAAATGGTTGTAGCCTTGTTCTTATTCCTTTCCTTTCCTTTCCTTTCATGTCTGGTGGGCAGCGGGCAGCATTTTGCATCTTTAACTTTTTACCTCCCAGTTTAGTCACAGGTTTGAACTTTTTGGAGCTCTCATTAACCTTGAACGTCTTTGTCACACTGGGTGGCTAGACGCTTAAACTTTGGCAGAATCTCCTCCAAGCAGCTAGGGAATAATTTTTTCATGCAATTACTCTGAAAAAATATATCTAACAAGTCCAGTGTTTTGAGTCCAATATTCATAATTTTTTTTCCTATGCTCTTTTAAGTATAATTTACGGCTTCTTTTGTATTAAAAAATATATATATTAACTTGCAAGGATGCCTATGCCTGGATTCATAAGAAGCTCTCAAAGGTGGAACCTTGTAATAAACTTATTAGCACAAATAAATATACAAATG
Source organism: Adansonia rubrostipa (assembly GCA_038381775.1). Taxonomy (NCBI): domain Eukaryota; kingdom Viridiplantae; phylum Streptophyta; class Magnoliopsida; order Malvales; family Malvaceae; genus Adansonia; species Adansonia rubrostipa. The sequence continues at coordinate 1,436,847 of JBBYHM010000025.1, read as the reverse complement.
AATTCTCTAAAACATTTTACTATTATCTCAATTCGTTATTTACATAGGAACTTCCGAAATGAAGGAAAAACACAGATAACTTATGAGAATGAATAACATTCTCACCCTAATATCTTTCTTTTTGATTTTACGTCCTCTGTTTCTATGTCTACTTCTGTGTCAAGAACTCAGTTGTTACTGTCAAATTACATACAGAAATGGAAAGTAAAAAAACTGAACAAACGAACCTAGTCAAGCGTGTAAGTATCCCTTTCGACATCGATGGGCATGACTGCCAAAATAGCTCAAAACTACTACCATGCAATAAACGGTCTTGAATCTCCAGATTCGCGACATGCCAATTCATAAGTTGTGGTTGGAAAAGTATGTACAGAACCATCCAGCCGGAAAAAATCCATTATTCGCTGTCATTCCTGCATCGAAAACCACAGGAGATTAGGAGAAGCACACACACAGCCCATGTTCAAGCGAGAGTAGTATTGCGGTTATACTCCTTCTGCGCCTAAAACATTGGACTTACAAATTAATATTCCATACTTTGATGACGAGTGACTTTTCTAGTGAATATATCCACAAATAAATGCGACACCCTGATGAAAGATGAAACGATGATTACCATACTTGAAGCAAAAAACATAACCACTTTTCGCACTTGAAGCAGCTAAGAATAAAAAGGATACTAGAGTAAAAAGATTGACATCAAATAGTCCTTAAGGAGGGAGAGAAACGCGGATGGGAAGAAAATGGGGAGAAGGGAGGGGGGGGAATAATGCTATTTAGATTCACCATGATCAACCCTTTTGTAAGTTATTTACTCCCCAGATAAGTGTTTTATTGGTTAATGTTTTTCCAAAATACAATAGGAGTGTGACTTGAATCTTTTTGTCCAAGACTTTTCTAATATCTTCCCTTTGACCAAATACTTCTTTCAGCCTAGATTTATTCGGGAGTCGGACAATCCATCTAACTAGTACTGGGTCGAGCTAAGATAAGGATTTTTACACTGTGGACTTACTCTGTGACGCCTCAACTCTGTTTGTTTCCGATACCTGAAAAAGGAGGAAAAAAGGAACAATTGAAGTCAGCGAGGGGGAATAATGGGCAAAAGTACAAGGGGAATGATAGCTTAGCATGGGGAAAAATACATCACAACGAATACAAATACTGGCATAGAAGGCCAGGTATTCTATGAAATAATTAAAGAAAACAACACCACATAAAAATTGTTTACAACCTCATCTAATGAATCCAAGAATGGGAAAGAATGATCTATCCAAGAGCCATGCTGAATGGGAACTGGGCCCGGTAATTTATCAATCCCTACAAATTTCATCAGCGCAAACACTAGGCACCAATGCAAAGCGGATGAGAAGACCCGTAAGTAGAAGACAAAATAACCGAAGGTCCCCCAAATGTGTAAATCAACTCTTACAAGGGCTGTATAACAGTGTGGCATGTGATATCTATCTGCATTACATTCGCAAGGACAAGGAGTTCCAGCAATACCACCTCTGAAGAAATGTTGAAAATAAATAATTTAACATAATGAAGAAAAAAATTTTTCAATTAATTTATATTAAGCAGGGCATGAAATCAGAAGAAAAATACCCTCCAGCACAAAAAACGAAATTCAAAATTGCAGTATTGGCTTAAAATATGGAAGTTAAAGGTCTTCAAACTTTTGTTAAAGAGCATTTAAACAACCTCCACGTTAACTTAATAAATCATTCGAACAAAAATAACGTATTGGTTTAAAGTATTAGCAATTTGGGACAATTTTTTCTCAAGAAAAAAAAATTGGGATAAATTTAAAATCACGGTTTTCTTAACATTGGACATGGTCACATGGACATGGGAGGGGGGTGGAGTGAGTCCATATAAAGTTTACGGATCAAGGTGTGGTTATAAATAAATGGATCGGGTCTGTCAGAATTGGGCTTTTATTAGTAAACTTTGTGATTGGAATCATTACTTGTGGACCAATTATGCCGCATCAACCTGCTGCCAAGCTGAGCCGAACAATAAGTGGGCAAATACAATAAAACATTTTGATGATGATTATTTTGATTTTCACCAAACTAAACTCGTTGTATCTCATCTCACATTCAAACTTCATCAGGTGTTGAAATATAAGAAGGGGCTCTTCTTTGAGCAGCATAAAATGGGATATTCTCAATCATAAGTCTGACTACGCTTTCGGTGACGATATGTTATATATATATATACACACACACACACACACACTGCTAGTATCGACCATTAAACTTGTCATTTAACAGAGTCTACTCCACGCAGAAGCCTGCACATTTGAGGCAAGTTCTTGTTTTCAGTGCTCCAGCTTTCGCATTCAATTTCCTTCCTCAACTTCGACATAAACTTAATTAGGATCAGCAGCAGGCCGAAACTGCTGAGGGTGAAACCGGATTCTCGTAAGGGTTGCCACTGATTGACCATGGGAATTAAAATTAAAAGGGCCTTGGATCACTATTTGCAAGCTCATAGCATTTCATTTCGATGTTTGAAAACTGAACCAGAGATCCAACGCCCCGCTCCCGCTGCCCCCAAAATAAAAAAATAAAAATAAAATAAAGGTAGAGATGGGCTCGATTTTTTAAAAAACTCTTATCAAATCCGGTTTGAGTTAGGTTAATGACATGTTTCATGGATTAAAAATATTAAAATATAAAAAAAATTATGTTAATATTTATATATTTTATAATTAAATTTAAATATAAATTATATTTTTATTAATAAATAATAATTTAAATTAAGTCAAACCGGCTAAACAGCCGGCTATGAATAGGTACAGTCGATACTCACAAGGTCCGATAGTTGCAATATGATTGATAACTTTGCATATGCATGAAGGTGGAGTAGTTAACCAAGGATTGCTCATTCATAGTAATGCAGTTCCTTTCGACAATTCATTCAAGAAATATAATATGCAGACCCCACCTCAATGAATGATTGGCCTTCGTTTTCTGCATGCAACCAAACCCACCCCCAATGGCATCAAGCAAAATCCAAACCAATGAATTCGAGTTTTCTTACTGCCCTATTAATTTGATGACAGGACATTGAATTAGAATCCACCTAATCTTTCCATTCTCCTTTGAATTACACCCCTCCTTTTTTTTTTTTTTAATATGGGAATCCCATTCTTAAAATAGAAAGAAAAAAAAAAGGAAAGAACAAAAAAGTGAACATAATAAATCGAGTAGGGTAGCTTTAATATGGTAGAAGCTTCAAATTAAGGATTCTAACAACTCAACTTTAACTCTGCCATTTCCATTATCAGTGGACTCTAATAACTATAAATATATATGAGCATAGTTTTAGCTTCCCAAAGGCCAGAGTTTTTAACCCAAAAACCAACGATTTCCTCTGCTTTCTTCTTTAATCAGCCACTTAAATGGAAATCAAAATGAAAGGAAAGCAACTTGTTTTATTAAATTTCCTTTTATTTTTTGGGTTTTACTCTTTTTATAATATGTTGCACTTTGGGGGTTCATGTGGGGGAAGGAATTGCAGAAAACACGGTCCTAAGAAGATTAAATCAAATGGAAAAACAATCCCATGAATTCACGATAATTGCTTGGGGACAGCGACAACCTAACCTAAACCCATGACTTTTTTTTGATGAAATGACTATCTACTTAATTTGCTGATTTGGCATTAACCACTTCAAATGAAAGGCTTTCAATTCAATAAACCAAGTTGGTATTAAATAAATATTTTTGCCGATTCTCTTAAGAAAATTAAAAAAAAAAAAACAAAAAAGAAAAGAAAAGTAAAATGCCGTTTTCAAGATTCATGCAAGTTGGATGCTTGGATTAGTTTTCATCCTAATCCAAAAACCAAAATCAAATATGATGCTTCTTCAAAAAGAAAAAAAAACCCTCACTTATATTTCTTTAGATGTATTTACGTTCAAAATTAATATTAAATAAATTTTCGAACATATATATATATATATAATATAATTCTTTAAAGTTTAAATTTCTTTAAAAGAAATAAATATAAAAAACACCATAGACATAGTAACTTAGATTCGTTTTGATGCGTGCAATTCAAAGTACAGAAATAAATTGTGCTCTCCAATTTTACAAACGATATGACCTTACGCAAGAAAATTGTTTTAAAAAAAATTGTTTTAAGTTAATCAACAACAAAATATTTAAAACAAACACTGACTGTTAAATTTATGAACCTTTTATAAATTATATGGGACATACTACCCATTGACTGAGTTAATATCAAATTATTAATATCAATGTTATGCGAATATATGGTGCTGATAATTTTAATTTTTTTAAAGTGAAAATATCACTTTAAATTATTTTTTATTTTAAAATTTAATATGTGTAATTAAGTAGCTTTTTTTCTTTCTCCTATTTTTTAATCTTTTTAAAGGATGGGTTATAATTTTGTATTACAAATATATATGTAAATAAAAATGAAATTATTCACGTACTGGTGCACAAACAAAACGACAAAGATGTTCAGAGGAACGGAGATTCCCAACCGAGAACCACATGCAAAAAATGCCCTTGTGGATAATCTTGAAGAAATTGGTTAAAATATTTAAAAAAATAAATAAAAAATAAAAAAGAACAGTTAAAAGCAAAGTCAAGAAGATCATGGAGATCTCGAGAGATATCAAAAAAGCAGACGCAATAGTCCAATATCAGATGCCACGCGTTTGCATCAAGGTCCATAAGTTGTCAGTCACAGAGCCAAGCTCATCACCGCCAGCTTGCTCTGACACCAACCCCGTGTGTACCCATCTCTTTGACCGGAGTCTTACATGGCATCGTACGGATTTCAGGGAGATATTTTATTTCGTACGGACCATGTGCTCCCTCTTTTGTCGCTTTGCCAGACCTGGATTTGGAAATGGCTCCATCACAGCCGTTTATTACCACAAATCGAGGAGATCTCAAATTTGGATCCTAGTACCGCCGATAAGTGTGTGCAAAACCGATTTAGTCGTTGTTCAATGCACAACGCTAATGTTTATTTCCATGTTCAAAATTTCTTTGCTTTTCGATATATGGGATAGAAATAATTGAAGCGTTTTGCTCGCACATCAAAAAAAAAAAAACTGATTTAATATATTAATTAGTATCTATAATACTAGTTCAAAATTTTAAAATTTGGATTTAGTGTATTTTTTATTTATTAAAAATAAACAATTACCATCAGATTCGTTCTCTTATTTTGACGTTGAATTGATACATCCTATCTACTTTTTATATCGTCGAACGCTTGACATGCCTTGCGTACCTACACCAGTGAATTATCTTAACCAAAAATAAATATTGGGAATTGCTAAATTCTTTCCCCCCCTCAATCCAAAAGCATTCGTATCGCTATTTTTGCATTCTACCCCCTTTGATTTAATGGCCTAACCGAATTTTGCTGGAATTTGAATTTTCAAAATTATATATTTTCATGGTGAACAATGTTAATTTATTTATTTTGACGAATTATAATATTTTAAATACTTAATTATAAATATTTTAATTTTTTTCATGGTTTTAGGTAATTTACTTGAAACTATATTTTATGACACATGAAGTGCTGTGAAATTTTATTTTTTAAATAAAAAATTTAAAAGGAAAAAAAAAAAAAAAAGCAAGTGGTGATGATGGATTTGTTATTTACCAACCAACACCCAATGTGCCAAATGTAAGGATTAGAGAAACAGGAAACAATCTCGCCAAACTGCGCATGGGGGTTATCCGTGACACTGCCGCCAAGTTGGTCGGCTTCTTAACAGCGTAGTAGTTCTCCGCTTCGCAGCGAGTCGTTGACGTGGCTCAATGTTCGAACCGAAATCGACAGCCGATTTCCACATGGCCTCTACTCTCTGCATCCCGGCCACGACTCAATACAGTTCTTGATCCACCAAAACCGTACGTTTCTCAGTATTTCTCCCTAAAATATCGTATTAATATATACGGAAAATCGAGATTGACCTTCGAAGTTACTAGTAATTTCATTTAGAACGACTTCAAAGCTTTTTCCTCGAACTGCGTTTAATGAAGTTTACCCAAACTCGCGATTTTTTATCTCTTTATTCCGCGATGAGCGACAATTCCTCTCAAATCACATGTATCCTCAAGGGGACCCCAAACAATCGGTTTTCAATTCATACAAAGGCAATGGAAAGAATCACTCGGCGGTGATGCATTTTATCACAGCCAACTACAAAGAGATAAGCACAAATATATAATATCCTGGGGACCCACTGACTCCAATGGTAAACACTATAACTGATGACTTCAAGTCAACGGCCAGGATAAGCCCGTGAACTACAGTGGTCATGCAATCACATCTTCCTTTTTCTAAAAGCATAGAAGGAAGAAAGTGGAGGGGAGGTTGCAACAATAAAACCAATGAATTTTATAAAAAAATAAAAAAAATATGATAATAAATAAATGCACTCAAATGGATGTAGAATAAGATAAGTATATGGCACTATTTTTTTTTAATTTAACAAATAAGATTAAATTTTTATTACATTATTTATTTATTTATTTATATATTTAAATAAAATAATTTTTTAATTTTATTTAATTTAATTATTAATATATTAATAATAATTTTATTAAAATAAATTATTAATTTATAATATACTAACTCAAAGCACACTTATTACGTCGGTGAAGAAAAAAATTATATTTAAAAAACCATTAATGAATTACAAGTGATGTTTTTGAAAATATATTAAATAATTTTTAATTGAATTGATGTTTAGTCAATTCATTGTACTAATTTAATTAACTTTTTCAATATAACATAAATGGTACAGTTTAAAAGT
>JBBYHM010000025.1:1380330-1411184 GCA_038381775.1 Adansonia rubrostipa | reverse complement strand
AAGAGAGGTAAATTCGTGGAAAACAAATGAAATTGAAAAAATGAAATATCTTAACAAGTTAAAGAAAACCATAGCTCTCATTCTTTCTCCTTCATTTTGTATCTGACTTATTCTTCTTCTTCTTCTTCTTCTTCTTCTTCTTCTATTTTGCAGTTCTTCACCCAAATTTTAGCCTAAAAATGTCGAGCTGTTCATCCAATTCAAAGATAATGAGACAATTAAGGGATTTGTGTTGTCATTGTGGATTAAGAGCTAAAATTCAAACCTCTAAAATTGCATGGAACAAAGGCAAGAAATTTTATGGGTGTTCAAAATATTTTAAGGTTAGCGGAAAGCAAAAGTTAAGTAAGATTTGACTTTTTGCAGTGACAACTTTAGTAATCATTGTTGATTCTTTACCCGATTTTTTTGAGTTTTTTTTTATTATCAACATTTACGTTGTTTGTAGCATAAATTAAAATTCAACGTTCTTATTAACATTAGTTATCTACAATAATTTCAACTACCATTTTTAATTACGGAATGGTGGATGTGGGTTTTTTCAGTGGGCTGAAGACTAACTGTAATGAAAAGTATACATTCGAAGAAAGTACAAGATATATGATGGATGAATTATTAAGTGAAAACAGCATGTTATTAAAGGAAAACAAAAGGGTGAAGAAGGACATTACATAATTTAAGACAAATCTTCAATTTGATGAAGTTCAAATGAGAGTAAATAAGGTTCAAAGTCTGAAAGAAAAACTGAAAGTATGAAAGGAAATGTTCGCTAGGGGTAAAAATGACGCATATATGTATAAGGTTGGATTGTTGATTTTTCATATTCATGTTGTATATATATATATTTTTTATGGCAATCTGTAGTGGTGGGGATAAGATGTAATATGGTATTGTATTTTGGCAATATAGTGTATGCAAATTGTAGTCTTGTTTGTTGCAAATTTCATTCATTTTATTTCCTGGGAAAAAAGATACAAAATGATCAAGTCCTTTAAGGGTTAACATCAACATCCCTAAACCAAAATGACATTATTCACTGAAATTATACAAGCAAATTACATTCAAAAAGTTCAAAAAGTGATAATAACAGCTTTAAACTTGCTCTTAAAACTATCTCCAAACTTGATTTCAGCATTACCTCCAAATAGTCTTTTTGTTTCTAAATTTATTGCCTTTAGTATGTTTTATTTTGTCATTAGTATCATGCATTTGCTTCGTTTTGTTCTTAGCAATTTACCCTTAGATCGTACATTAGATAATAATTTACTTTAGATTAAAATATTAACTAATAAACTAAACAATTTACTGGAAAATGACTTACCTTCAGAAATTCAATAGGTTCATCTTCTTCATGCTTATTGTTTTTATTTGTAGACTGTGGGTAGCAGTAGTAGGGATCTCATGATTGGAGATCCATAATTCTTCAAGTATCTTTTTATCTCTCATTCCAAGCATACTCACTTCAACAGAAATCTTCTCTTTTCCTTTCATTGCACCTACTGATTTAACCCTTTTCATTGTTGGTGGTGCTGCTTACCCTCTTAATGCTGCTCTCCTTCTTATTGCTTCTGAAGTTGCTACTGGATTGGTGGATATGCTACTGAAGGTGGTTCTGCAGGTGTAGGCGCTATTGGATTAGTGGATGCTACTGAAAGTGCTACTGCTATCCTTCTTACCGGAAAAAGTTATAAATAGTCACGGTAATATTTAAACTAAATGTTAGATTGAATGTTTACCAGAACAGTTCTAGTAGTAGATTGACTAGGAAATTGACTTGGAATTTGCTCTTCATTTATGTTTTAGATAAGCATTAGAGTTAATATAATACATGTATCAGACAATAAAAAAACTAACATTACGAAATTGAACATATTTTGAAAAACTTGCATTTGACTTTTGTTTATTTGGACACTTCTTGGAGTTATACCCTTTTTTGAAACAAAAATAACACATTATCTTTCTTCCTTTTCTTGGCAACTTTTTTCCACAATTGCTCTTACCATCCTCTCTACATTTATGTTTTTTTGGTCTACTAGGCATTTTTTTAGAAATGCATGGAATAATAAGACCCAATTTTGTATTTGCCAAAATTTATCACTAGGAATGGTTGGGAGTACAAAACTATAAATCTTCTCATTCACTTACTTCTTGTACATATCTAAAACATAGTCTTTGATCTTCTCTTTTTAAAACAATTTAACACAAATTAAATATTGGCATGGAATACTAGTCAAATCCCAAGTCTTACAACTACACTTTCATCTAGTAATATCGACCACAAATGTATCCCGATGATATAACACTTCATGCCCTTCTGACCCATTCTAGTTAACAAGGTAGTATAAACTAAATTCCTCATTTGTTTCTATTTTCCCTATTATTTTTGGGCCAAACACTGTTTTTCACAAATTGATTTTTTCATGTTAATAATAATTTTATTCATCACATAATGCCTAATGTGTTTAAGCATAGAAATAATGGACATATATCTTAGCCTAGATAATAGCAACGTTGAATGCTTCAGCAAAGTTATTATCCGCTACATCAGAGTGATATCTTGAAGAGATAAAAGCCTTTGACCAATGTTTAGGATTTTTTTTTCCCAAAAGACTTACTGAAGCTTAACATTTTAACTTACTCACTGCAACTTCATTCAGTGTGAAATCTGCCTCTATTGTAGATTTAAAGCATACCTAGAGTAGATTCTGCAAGTCATTGCCTTTGTGTTGCTTTTTCCAATGAGCAAAAAAATGCCGAGCACAAAACCGATGCTCAACATTTGGTAACAAGGACATTGATTCTATGAATTTAAAATTGGCCCTTGAGTTTATGAATGTCACAGAACATTGATGCTCACTTACTAGTGTCTTAATCTTGAACAACCTATCTTAGTTATCCTTGGTAGCATAAATTAAGAATGGACACCCATCTAGCTTACACTGAGCACTTACCTTATGTTTTTCATTCTTAATGAACTTAAATCAAATCTTTTCACCACTGTAAACCTACCCAAGGCACCTTTGAATTGCTTTAACTTTTAAAAATCATATGAAGCAGAAAAATGGAGACTAGCTTTGAAAGATCAAAGAAAACTTTCTTGGTCTCCTTGCATACAACTTCCTCATCCTCGCAACTTTCATAACTGCCAATGTCTAAAAACTTTATGTATTTAGTCTCACCCTCATCTTCACCTACTTTTTTTCCCTTCCTACTGCCCTTCATAAAACCCTTAAAATTTGACGTTTCTTGGACATCATTAAGAGACTTATTCTTTTTCTTCCTCTTAAATTCTCTATTTTTTTTCTTATTTCTTATGTCTTCTGAGCCTCATTATTAGACAACACTTGGTCCTCTAGAAGCTCCTCCTTATCACTATTTTCTGACTCATCCTTCTCCTCATTTGGTCTACTCGTACCTTTACTCATACCTTTACTCTTACCCTTACCCTTACCTATACCTTTAATTGACTTCGACATTAAATAACCCATCTTTCTCTTCATTATTCAACCCATGGAAGCCACTTTTATCTTTATCATTTACACCACTGCTTGTCGGACCACAAGCATTTGATGCCTTACTGCACATGACTCTCTATCTACATTTGATGGCTTTATATTATGTTTTACATTTTGCAGTAATGAGACATCCTCAACAACCGCTGCTATGTTAATTTTATTTTCTATATGATTTATCATTGACACAAAAGACGCATTATCATAACACACCCTAAGTCCATTATTTGAAACTCTCTTGGTGCTAGGTAAGAAACCAATTTATTGAGGCATAAACGGTTTCTTTCACCATGTCACACGATACAACATAAGAAAAAAAGTCAAGATCTATAGATCATTCTTGAACAACCACTCCCATATAAGCTACGTCAAGGTTTCTAACAAAATTAGCACCTATACGCATAACTAATGTTTGCATTTGCCAAATCATCTTCCTGTGAGACAAATAAACAAAGTATCAAATCTAAACTCAGAAAAATCAAAACCCCTAAACCTATCGAATAAATCAAATAAAAATTTTCTAAACCCATTATTTTTAAACCCCAAACTAAAGCTTAATTTTTTCAAAATCACAATCAATTCATATTTAACATCAAAATCGTAAACCTTAAATCAAATCGAATAACCCTTTTAAATCCTCATTCTTCTTTTACCTTTTACTTTAAAACTGCAAATCGCACATTACTTTTTAACTCAATTCCTGTTGAAACAAGAAATCTACACTCAAATCTATCCCTAATATTTTTAATTCTTGTCAACAAATCGCAAACCCTAATGTTTAAATAAGAAGCCCAATAGTTTTTTCTTTTCTTTTATACCTTTTGGTTGATTTTTTTTAAAACTTTCTAACTTAAGATATTTCAAAAATAATAAAATTTTCATTTTTTTTATTTCAATTGTTTTCCATATGGTTATTACTTCTGCCGGCATGTATTAAAATTTTTTCTTTCAAAAATGTGGCACATTGCTACTGGTCACTGAGGTAGCTATTATCATCTGAAGTAATGTGTGAGATAAAATTGAATTTGGAGTTCAAAATTGAAATTTTTTTTTAGATACCAATTTATGGATCAGATTAGAATATAAGGATCCAATAATATATTAATCTCGAGATAAAAATTAAATATTTTTTTAATAATAAAATATATGATAATTTTTTGTAAAATTTAAAAGAAATAAAATAAAATCAATATTAAAAACGAATTAATCGAGTGGAACGAATGGACCACGCCAACCTTTTTTTTGTTTTTCTAAATCACCATGCTTTTAAGTAAATGTAGTATATATTGAAAGATAAGCAAGGAATCAACAGTATATTGATAAATAATCTGATAATCTGTTTCCTAAGATACGTAAAAATTTTAAAAAAATAATAATATTTTTTTTACACATCATCTATATTGGTCAATTTTTTTTTTCATTAAATAAAATAAAAAGTTAAAAAATATATATTTTATTATATTAAAATTTTTAATTATATTTGCTATATCTTTCCAAAACAAATTTAATAATGTTTGCTAGATTTTACCGAAAAATATATAGAAAATAAAAAAAAAACTATTTTCTTTCTTCGATCGTCAAAGCAATGTGTTTATTTTGCAAATGCTTTTTTTTTTTTAATTTTTAAATAATTCCTAACAAAATTTGAGTGTATCATTTATTGTATTATTAAAAAAAATTAAATTTTAATAACCTGATTACGTTGAAAATAAATAAAACATGAATAGTTTGATTATAAGATTGTTTTATTTGATTTAACAAAAATATCTATTTTAATTTTTTATTGATAGTTGAATAATTTTGAGTTTAAGACTTGTATTAGTCCTTTATTTGCACTGTCATTAATGTTTTTAAATTGAGAGTGTCGTGACTAAAATAACATTAATTTAATTAAAAATTTAAAAAATTAAAAATTAAAATAATAAAGAAAAAAATTCATTCACATTATAGATGTATTAAATTTTATTTAATATGTATTTTTTTAATTTACATATATCAATTTCTTAAAAAAAATAAATATAAGATCATATATTATTATTATTATTATCTGTATCAAAATCAAATCTTTGATAATTTTAAATATCAAATAAAATTAATTAAATCAAATTTAATTCAATAAATTTATATATATATATATTTATGTTTAAAAAAAAAAGTGATTTGCAGATAAGAATCCTTCTTTGGTGACGAATAAAATTAAGATTAACAAGATTTTCCACCAACTAAATATATCATCGTCATTTAAATTAAATTTAAGTTATTTTTATTAAAATAGAAAGAGCCCTAAAGAAAGACCAAGAGTGGAGCCAATGTCAACAACATACTGGTAAGAGCAAAAATCCAAAGCGAGGAAGGAATTTTTTTTTTTTTTGGCAAGAAAAGTACCTAATGGTTAAAAACTTAAAAAAAGGTCAAGATTGGTTGGGGTCAAGCCAACAATGGCAAAAGGTTAAATAACTAGAAAAAAATCGAACAGGAGGAGCTTCTAGTTCCATCCAAAATGGGCCCCCAATCCAAGCGCTTTTCCCTTTTCTGAGACAAACCGTGATTTTTTCTCAGCCTTTTTCCTCCGCTTCTTCTTCTACTTTTATTTAGCATTTTCTTTTTTTGTTTTTCCCTTTTCTCAGTTTGAGTTACAAATCAATATTTTCCGAGCTGGGTAGTCTGCGAGCTATCTTAAAGTCTTTTTAATTTTGAGTCAAGGGGTCCATTTTGACATCTGCGTATTAACCAATTTGAGTTTTTGATAGTCGGTTTAGTTATTAGAAGTAAAATTGTTTTTCTTTGTCCTGTCAAAACAAACAATTTTGCTTCATGGGTATGTTAAACTTTGGGGTTTTTAGTGGTGGGTTTTAATTTTGGTGGTGTAGTTCCTATGATATCTTGATGAATCATATGTAAAGCGACTGTTGGTAATTTTGGTTTTTATTATTTCTTTTCTGGTTGAATTTTGATTGAGAAAACAAAACAATGAAAAGAGCAAAAGATGATGGGAAGATTATGGAGCCTATGTTCCCTAGGCTTCGTGTTAATGATACAGAGAAAGGAGGGCCGAGGGCTCCTCCAAGGAATAAGATGGCCCTTTATGAGCAGCTCAGTATTCCTTCACAGAGGTTTAACCCTGGGCTCTTGCCTCTTAACCAAAGTAATACAAGCAGTTTGGTTCCTCCTAGTTCCTCAGGCCAGGTATTTTTTTTTTCTTCGTTCCTTTTTTTTTCCCCATTATCTATATGTCTCTTTGTTATTCGTATTCGTTCATTATGGATTAATGACTTTATTTCTGACATCTTTTTTTATGCATCTATTGGGGCTTGGTGAGGGGTTAGTTTTATCCTTGGTGAAATGAAACTTGAATTATATTGATTTTGTAGGAATGTTGGTTTATACTGTCTCTGATTGTGTAACTCATTGATGCTTCCAGGGAAGTAGCCATGAAAGAAATATGTTCCCATCTCGTATATCGCATTTGACATCTACTAATCTGGCTGAGAAGATTCATAGCCAGCTTGGAGGAGAAAGTGTAAATGCTCCTGTGGGATGCCTTGAACCGAGAAAGAAGATTAGAGATGAAGATGATTTCTTGGTTCCTGTATTTGTTAACTCAGAGACAGGTCAACAACATAGCAAAAATATGGATGGCTTTGATGGGGAAAAACTCTCTCTCTTGGGTGCAAATTATCCTCACTATCAAATAAAACTCCAAAATGTGTGTGTTAACGATCCACATCGAAGTAGCTCTTCTGGTGTCAGTTTAAGAAAAGAGGTTAAAGATCAGAGTGAAGAGAGCTCAAAAGTATGCTCAAGTGGGGAGCATTTGGTAAAAATTGCTGCAGATTTATCAACTAGAGAAAAGATTGATGGATGTACCAAAGAGGACAATGTGTCTCCTGATCAAGATTGTGGAGAGCTCCCTGCATCTAGACTTAGCAGTTCGCGTGAACATGATTCTTGGTCACCACAAAAGTTGAGAGCTGGCAGACAAGTAGCCGATAATGGACGTATTGATGATACTGCCTTGACGATCGGTGAGGGAATTCTTTCACGGAAGAGAAGCAGGTCTCATTTAGATGGTAATCACAGTATTCTTGAGGAAACTAATAATGACGGTGAATGCCATGGAGACAAGACTTGTGGCTCACTACATTTAGCAAATGGAGATAAAACTGATAATGTCCTGGAGACCTCCATGCTGGATTCTATATCAGGCTTGGATATCACTCCTGACGATGTGGTGGGAATACTAGGTCAGAAGCATTTCTGGAAAGCAAGAAGACTGATTGTCAAGTAAGTGTTCATTAAGTATGATGTCTTGTATTTATTTCGCTTTTCTGGTTTTTCGTAAGAGGTTACTGTTTTTTTTTTTTCTTTTCATACTTATTCATATTATCTACTTGTATATAATGAAAAAACAGTGCAAGCTTTGTGCTTGTGAGAATGAGAGAATGGCAAAAGTCAAGCATGCACTTAAACAAGAAACTTTCTAGGTCCCTTAGGAGGAGGGGTGGAACAAGACTTCTGGTCTATATTAGATTAGATGATTCGTTGTGATTTTTCAGGACACATTGTCTGGTCCACAGGTGTAATTCTTGTCCTGATACATGATATAAGCCAGGTAGAACTCTTGAGATTGGTCAATTTTGGAATCAGTGCTCCCAGGACCTTGAAGCAATTTTAGAGATTAATATATTTAATTACGAAGAAATATGAAATGTTCCATGCAGTGTTTCATGAAAATTGAATTGAATGATCTATGACTATTAGTTTAATTGTGATTTTATGTTCTGAAGGTTGTTCTTTTGTTCTCTCTTGTTACTGTATCGAGCTGTGACTTTTAGGTCCATGGTTGTTATTTAGTAGAAACAAAAGGACATTACGTGTTTCAAATATTTCCTTTTGGCTGAAACTACAATTGGATATTGACTAGCATCACAATTTCTAGCTGTTATCACAAGCTAAAGTTGACTTTGGTATGCTGAATGCAATTTGTATTACTGATAGTAGGAATGTAGACTAAATGCAATGTTGTGGAGCGTAGTAAATATGGCTTTGATAGAGGGGAGAATTTATGACCTGCAATCCTGCCCGAAGTGGCATTTTGTGTGTTCAGAGGCCCTCAATAACATATTAACCATGGATCATCTTCCAGCAGGGAGAGGGCTATCCTATTTTGTGCAAGACAACACCTGAGACAGTGGAACTCCTTTTATTCGTTTTCTGCTTATCTGCATTTGGGATTTATTCCTGTCTTGGGTTGATACTGCTGTCTTAACCTTTTGATCCTAAGAATTTTGCTTTCATGGCACTCAAGGGCTTGGAGCAGGGGCATTAGCAATGGAGGGTTATCCCTGGTGCTAATATTAGGTGGATCTGAGAGAAGGCTGACTGGGAAGTGTTTGAGATATTTAAAAATTGGTGATGGATATTTTGGCAAAAGGATGTCTAGCATGGTATATTGGGTTCTGTGGTGAAGGATTTATGTAGAGCTGCGATCTATAAGTCAAACTTAATATTACAATTTAGATTAATAGTTCCATCCTATGTGCAACTTCTACTTATTGTACATTTATATTAATTTTGCACGCTACTCATTTTTGTGCATATCTCTATGCAAGAAAATATCCGATAGTGTACATTCTGTGAATTGATAATATTCTATTCGCAACAAATTCATGTGGCCTTTGGGTTTGATGTTTTTGTACTGAAGCTAATGTTCTGTATTCGGCTGAGTCAAAGATGACTTTCGCAGAATTTCTGAATTACGTTTATTGCTAGCCTTCAGATATAATTATTTCAGTGTTTCCTCTGATGTAATGCTAGCATATTTGTTTGCATGATATTACCTTCTTCTGTTTGTTAGATTTTGATTTAGAATTATCTGATTGCTGTGAAGTGCATAATGTATGTTGTCGAAACTGATTTCATTTTAGAGCTAGGAAGAGGTTTCATCCCTCAATGGAGATTCGGTTCTGAAAGAGTCACAAACCACCCCTCCCCGCAGCATAGAACAAGGATTTGAGGATAAGTCAGAAGAATCATAGACTTCAACTCTTTACCTGTTAAGACACTTAAGTCGCATCCTCCTCATATGAATCAATTTTTGTACTAGTAATAATCTTTTCAAAATGATGCTATCTAGAACTTATTCTGATGATGAGTATCCAGTTGATATTCCCCTTTCACCTGCCAGCAGTTATATGTTTTTCAAAACTGTAATAGTATGACCTCTGCAATTTTTTCTTGATCAACTCCTGTTACTCTCTACAGTCAACAAAGAGTATTTGCGGTACAAGTGTTTGAGTTGCATAGACTGATTAAGGTAAGGTGGTCCTGGATCTTAGTTACTGCTAGTTCCTATATGGATACATGCACACATATAAACACATGCTATGTTGCTCCGTTTTTTTATTTTTCTTAAAGTATCCATGTCCGATGCATATCCAGACATGGGCATGGAGATATAATTCTCCAAGGATCTTCCAAATACAGGGAAATTTTGAGAAAAATTTGAACATACTCGTGTCACACACATTTCTGTGGCGACACTTACACCCGTGTCCGAGCAACATAGGACACTTATGATGTGTATATATATTATCAAAATACTTACTACTTTGGGTTGTAACAGGTTCAGAGACTAATTGCTGGATCACCACATCTCTTGCTCGAGGATATGGCATATCTGGACAAACCCTCTTTCAAAGGCTCTCCTGTGAAGAAACTTCCACTAGAGATTATTGTAAAACCGCTGCCACTCAATAAGCACAAAGATGACTCTGAGAAGCAAAGTCATAAAATGGAATGTTCAGCAGAAAATGCGATTGGTAAGACATCCCTCTCTTCTGTGAAAAATGGCATTCAGCCTTCAAATTGTGGGCCTTTCGTTGGAAACACACCACCTACACCGGTTAATTGTAATAACACTATGAATCCTTGGTGTTTCAATCAAATGGTGGGGCAACAATGGCTGGTCCCTGTCATGTCCCCTTTAGAGGGACTGATATACAAGCCCTATGCTGGACCTGGATTTATGGGTTCCGCATGCGGAGGATGTGGACCTTTAGGACAAGCTGCGATGACAGGCAACTTTACGACTTCAGCTTATGGGCTTCCAGCTCCTCCTCATCGAGGACCTGGGGTTCTAACAGGTGCTCCTCAATTTGGTCACTATTACTATCCTCATGGGATTCCAGTCATGAACCCAGCACTCTCAGGCTCTGCCGTGGAGCAAATGAACCAATTTGCTGGATCAGGTTCCCATGCTCAGAGTGGCCTGTTATCTGGAGGTGGAGCTAACTTTAACATGCAACATCAAAGTTCATGTAATTTGCCTGGCGAGAAGAACGGTGCTATTCCTCATGTCATGAAGTTTCAGGCTTCTAAACCCACCGAGCTACAAGGGAGTACGGCAAGCAGCCCTGGTGAGAGATTGCAGAGAGAGGGTACCGATGGTGCTGCTGAAGGAAAAAATGCACCTCCATCTTCCCTTACAGATCCAGCGATTCCAGAGGGACCCTTGCAGCCACACGATGCTGACCAGAGGACTAAAGTAATAAGAGTTGTGCCTCATAATCCGCAATCAGCCACGGAATCAGCAGCTCGGATTTTCCAATCTATACAGAAAGAGAGAAAACAACATGACTAAGTTTAGTTTGTTTATACTTAAACAAACTATTACTGGTAAATGATCTGGAACTCATCTAGCTAGCCGTGTTGCTTGATCAGCTTCACTGTATTTTTTGATATGATATTGTAACTTTTTCTTATTTTCTATTTTACCATTCTGGTTATAGTTTATTCATATGTAGATATATGTTCCCTAAAAGAATTCAAAAATCAATATAACTTGAAATTTGTTATCTCTTCGTTTTCGGCAGATGCAAAGTCCCCTTTTTGGGGAAACATAGCTTCTGAACATGATGTCCTTGTATCTTGACTTCTAATTCACTCGTTTCTTTATAATTCATGTATTTTGATATATTATAATTATTTTTAAGATACTTTATATTTATATAAATTTTAATATGTTAACTATTTATATTATATAGATTTTAAGGTATATATATTTGTATTATATTTTAATTACTATATTTATATAATATTGTTTAATATTGTTGGATCAAGTTTTGAAGGAACAAATAGTTATAATAGAAGTAAATAAAAAATTTCCGCGGATTTGATTTCATTAATTGTTTGGTTAATGATGGAAAACATGCTAAAAAACAATTGGAGAATAATCCTCAATCCTAACATTCTTTATGAAACATTTGGTTCCCAATGGACCCTCTGCGAAATCTCTATTTCCTATTGGCAGTCTTGTTTTTGAAGAGTTGTCTGGAGTCTGGGACAGATGGTGGGTGTTTTATGGACAGAAGATTCATAATTCTAGTACTTCGGGGTAAAAAAATAAGATGGTTGTTAATTGAAAATTAGACGTCAATTATAAATGATTAATTCCCACGTGGCTTTTTACTGCATTCTGGAATTAGCATGGAGGGAGCAGCAGTGTTCTCAATTCAATCTCCACTGAGAATGAAACCCTCCTTCTATTCCTTCAGTTATTTCACCAATAAAATGATGCATAGTTTGATATTATAATGTGGACCTTATCTTTCATTTTAAATTATTTTATTCCAACCAACTAATCATATAGTAGTATTTTATTGTCAAATTGTGAGCTAATATGAAGTTAATTTGGACACAACACAAACTGTTATACCTAGAGGTGTAAGGTGTGATTGGGTCCATCTGAGCTCAGAGTTTGTAATTTCAAAAAAAAAATTAATTTGAATTTAAAATTTTATTTTATTATTTAAAAATATTAAAATATAATTTTATATTTTTATAATTAAATTTTAATAAAAATAATTAATGGGTGATTGATTGGAACGATAAATACATTATTCTCTTTAAGCAAAATTCGAATTTGAGCTTTATATATAAAAATATCTCTATTAAGAAAATTTACTCCCTATTATAAGATCTCAATCAACGCAAATCAAATTAATCAAAACCTAATATATTTATGAATTAAGATGATTTCAAAAAAATAAATAAATAAAAATAAAAACTTATTTCAAATCAACTTAATTTGAATAAAACTTGATCATATCTAAACGTCTAGTCATACGAGCTAGACGTCAACTTTTTGTTTGGTCACAATAAAATTGCCTATCCTGTTTGAAGCCGTAAATTACATCCCATTATTCAATAATGTTGTCATAGAAATTTTGTTCCATAGGGAAAATTTAATAAATGCGTACTAATTTGTATTTTTTTTCTTACAAGTCAAGATCCCATCCATACTTTTCTATACGAATTAGATAGGTCCCCATGTGCGGTTAAGAATGTCGATGTCGTGGGGAGAACTTTCATTGACAGAACCATTGATGGCCAGCACAAGCTTCTCATTCATAGAACAACGATGTTCCATCCTCCAAAATATTTTTGAGTCATTCGTATTTCATTTTCCGTTCTTTTTTTCATGTATTAAAAGATCAATTGCCAAGCAAAACCCCAAGATTAGCAAAGACTATTTACTTATTACCAAAGTAGAAATTGAAAGCAAAAAGAAATTTGGCTTAATTTAATTCCTTCATTCATAATAAAGATGAAAAAGGCCATCATTTACACAGTTCAAATCCTTCTCCCATCCTTCAACAAAAAGACCAACTCAAATGCCTATCAACGCTCATTGCCAATACTCGAAAGCAAACATCTAAACTCCTTTGAAAAAGGCTGCTATCTATTCGGAGTCAGATTCCATATTACTATTACCCATAGCCTTCAAACCTCTTGGTCTCTGCATTGTATAAAACATTAAATTATTTTAAAGATTTCAGCTCCAAATTAATGTAGAGGCTTATATCTAGGAATAAGAAGAAAAAAGAATCAATAAAACAACTTCAATTAAAGTAGATTTCTACTTATTTGGTACCTTCTTTGAGATCTTCTTCTCCCTGACCTCATATCGTTCGAGCGTTAAATCGCAAAGCCATGCCCCCGGACTTACCAACTGTAAAATAAATTTCCCAAATTAGCATTTCAAATGCATTAATATAAACATTAAACTTGGATTGAATTTACAAGTTAACAAAATATCAATTCTACGTATGAAATTACTTTATCTTTTCTAATATATATATATATATATATATATATATATATAAAATAAAAAAACCATACTCATTAGTCGTTCTTTTTTAAACGTAAATTTTTTATTCTCAATCCAATACTGTAGAAAAGAGAAGAAAAAAAAGTACAATAATTATTGCTCTTGTTTTTATGTTTCCCAATGTGGTCCATGCTGCCTGACAGACAATTATTCAACCACAGCCTTAACAATGCAACTAACCGGAGGAAATACACAGACAATTATGCAAAAGTAACCCTACAACAACAGCATATTTGCAGCAAAGCCCCCAGACGACGATGGGTCGAGCAACGGACTGGCTGGCTGGTGCCCTCTTTTATCCGTTGCTCTTCATTTACAAACAATTAGTATCATCCGTGTTTTAGCTCATTACCGTACACCTGGCGCACCACATACAATCCACTTCAAACAAGCATCCTATAAGATAATAACAAATAAAAACTAACTTTTTTTAAATTACACATATATGATGTCCCCGTTATTTTTCATTTTTCATGTTTTGGATAAAAGAAATTAACTAGAATATCGCTTATTATTTTTAAGCCTAAAAAAGAAAAAATCTATATTGTCGGCGTGCATTGCGCAATTACAGCACAGCAATAGACGGTAGCAGTACACAAGAGACCTCGCAACAGTATGGGTTACAGGCTTTCCAGTGGGCCGCTAACAGACTTAGGTTTAATTAGGTGCTCATCCACTCTTTGACTGACACGTACAGTATTATGTTTCATTTCCCGTCGCTTTACCCCACTACTTCTTAGTCGCTTTTTTTTTTAAGAAAGAAAAAAAAAAAAAAAAGAAAGTGGGCATAAATAATAATAAAAGCAAAGCAAGTCATTATTTGACGTAATTCACAAGTACTCTCTCCTGGACTCACTGCTCTAAATTTTGTACCTCATCTAGTTTTTTCCATACAAATAGTAAATTAATTTCATTTTCAAATCAAAGTCTGCTTTAATGACTAAAAATTTAATTCGCCTCAATTCTAAAATTTCAAAAATTACATGATATTCAAACAAAATTAGGAATCAATTCAAGGAAAAGACTAAGAGAGCTTACATTGAGGGTGCGTTGAATAAACTTGGCTCGTTTTTTGGGTCTTTGTGGCAGCTTAGATCCTTTAATGGCCATGAAATCCTCTTCTTTCTCTTTATTGGTTAAAGCAATCACGAATTTCGGTGGCCATACAATAGGTGCAGCTGCCTCACCGCTCCCGGAAGACGTGCCTCCTTTTTTGCTGTCACGAGCCATCTCCGGAGATGCCGCCGATTTGTTGTGGTTGTTGTTATCATTGTTGTTGCTGCGGTAGTGGTGGCTGTTATTGTTATGGTTGCCACTACCTCTCTTATCGTGCGCACCCCTATCTGGCGAAGCCAATCCCCTTGCACTTCCGTTGCTTTGGGCTCTCATAGCACTGGAATTCTCAGAGTTCCTGACGAGATCCAAAAGAATTCATTGGCATCGCAAATAAGAATAACAGAGACAAATATTTTGAAAAAAAAAAATATGGTAAAAAAATTAAAAATAATTGAAAAAAAATCAACTACCGTATGTTTTGTAAAAGTAATAAAAAAAAAGTTCAGTTGTAAATTTAGAATTACAAATATAACCTTGAAGTAATCTAGATCAGAGAGTGGATAGAATCTGGACAAGTATTTTGCGTAGAAAATGGGGGAAGGATTTTTTTTTTTTTATTTTGCTTTCTTAGGGGAAGGATAAGACTTTGGGGGTTGGCTTTTAAATAGGAGCGATGTTAATAATTTCTTTCTTTGATTTTGATGAAAAGTTTAGAGATTTGAGAGAAGAGAGAAAAGAGAGATTCTATTTGGATATACGGTGAACAGCTGGTTTTAAGGCCATCGGATTTAAGGCTTCTTTTGCCTTTCTGGTGCGTTAAGGTTACGTGTTGAAATATCGACTGGCATTTTTTTTTTTTTGGGGGGGGGGGGGAGTGGACCAGATTCGTAAATCCAATTCGTGATCGAACGGCTGACGACGGTTGCGATCAAAAATAGACCTTTCGTAGACATGTGGTGAGGTAACTGTCCATTCTCCATGTTTAATGTTTCCAATGAGACCATGGATGCATTAGGCACATCCTGGATCAGACTTCCAGCACTAGGATCAGGTGTGGTAAGGTGCAGAGGATAGTGCATATCGGACAGGACAAGTACCGTCAAGAAAAACAATTATAACCAACATAAAAGAAATTAATAGTAATAAATAGCTCTCCTATCTGAAAACTACAGTCTACATAGAGCATCAAATAGTGATAATAATTATCAAAATCAAAACAAAATCAAATACTGATTTCACTGGTTTTTTATACGGTATTTAGTCTTGTTTTCATCGAAGATGGAAGGTTATCTAAAAGGGTGTCGCTTTGACTATTACTTAGGCCAAGCATTAGAATCAAATGAATAAAAAGAAACAAAACAAACTCGGGTTTAATTATGAACCATCATGATGACGCTTGAGAAGAGATAAATAATAAATTTAAAATTTATATTCTAAACTTCAAATTTCAATTTTCTTTATATCTAAAATAAAAACAAACAAGGCCTAATAGGAATTCAGAAAGATAAATTTGAAAAACAGAACTCAATGTCTCATTAGTTTTTGCCCAAAAAAATTCACCGTAAGTATAATTTTGTCAATCATTTGTTGTTATAAATTAAAATCTAGAAAAATGATGATTCAAACAGCACAAAGGAAATATTTCAAACAAAAACACTCAATATATACGGTGGAGAAGAACCTCCTTGAAGAGAGAAAAATCTTCTTTTTTTTTCTTTACCATATTAGTTGCTAAGATCCTCGTGGAAATGCAAAAGCTATTTTAAGGAAAATAATCACTAAATTAACATGAACAACCTGCTTCAGTCAGATGTTAAAAAAATAATAATAAAAAGCTAAACAGAAGGCGCCTTGATAAACTCACCATGAGTTTTTCTTCTTAACCATACACTGGCGCCCACCTGACGAATTGGAGAGTGCACAAAAATAAGCCTCTTAAAAAAATAATTCAGCCCTGAATGCATCAATCATATAATGTTATTTATATATATGATGAAAATGTTAAAATAGCAAATCTGAGGCTGAAATGTTATTTATATATGAGACCCATACAATGCCCATCACCAACTAGTCAAAAGAGGCCCATATGGAAATATATCCATCCAAACTTGTGTAGGTTTTTAAGAGTGTCAATGGCACCAACTGTGAAGCTTATCCTTTCTTGTAACAGACCTTTCCACTAAGAAAAAAAAAAGGATAATTGTCCATCAAAACTTAACGAGTCAATTAAAATATTATCCAACCTTCGAACAGATTTAGCTACTCATGCCTCTCACAAAATTTGAGGATATTTGCAGTATGATCGAAAAGGCTTTCTTTTAGATCAAGCATATGTCAAATCCTAGTTGAACAGGAAAAATATTTGACCAAAGGAAACTTCTTTCATCAAATGTTATATATTAGCCAAATAAGTTAATCCAGGTCAGTAATT
Source organism: Adansonia rubrostipa (assembly GCA_038381775.1). Classification (NCBI taxonomy): domain Eukaryota; kingdom Viridiplantae; phylum Streptophyta; class Magnoliopsida; order Malvales; family Malvaceae; genus Adansonia; species Adansonia rubrostipa. The sequence continues at coordinate 1,394,014 of JBBYHM010000025.1, read as the reverse complement.
TCAACCTTTTTTTTTGGGGGGGGGGGGGGTGTTCAAACAGCAATTTCTGCTTTTGAAGCAGTAAAAAAAAAAAAGAAAGGAGAAAAAGAAGGTGTAATATAATTTCAGGCATCCATAGGACCTGGAAATGATAGGATCAAAATCTTTATAATCATTTTCTCACACCAATTTGAACTAAAAGGCTAACGCAAAAGCAAGTGGCAAAAGAAACCAGACATCAAACTCATCCAACACTAATCCATTATTACCTCATCACAAGAGAGCGTACCTAACACGCGCCCAACGCTCAAAGAGTGCAAATAAATAAAGAATAAACTCATGGAAAAGAGTACTAACATAATCTACCAGTACCTGAGAACGCACTGAGGTTGCGGTGCCCGAGGAGAAGCAGGCCGTTGACGGAGGTTGAAATATGCATTCCCGTAATTATTATTATTATTATTATTATTGCTTGGCTGATTTGAGGAGTCCTTGTCCGCCCTCACGACGCGGCGATCGACTCGAACAGTTGTTCGGTTTACCGGGCCAGACTGATCGTCTTTGACCTGCATCTTCATACACCTGAGACGCTTCCGGTTTCCCCACTGCAAAACGAAATCAGAAGACGACGCCGTTTGCTTGGCCGGATCCAAGCTAGATCTTAAAAATCCCCCATCGCCACCGGCTCCAGTTCTATCCCCGCCGTAGTTGGTGCCATTACGAATACCATTATTATTGCTCCTCAATGAGTCCTTTTCCATCCTTTTCTGCGCACCTGTCCCATCGTGAAAGTAGAAATTTTAAAATTAAAAATATAATTTTGGAAAAAGCTTTCTGGGCTCGAATTCAGAATTTAAGTGGATGCGCCGATAGGATAAGCGAAAGATGAGATTAATTAGGAGAATCTGGATGTCGTTTCCCTTAAAATCTTCCACGCAATTTCAAACAAAAGTTGTCTCAGATTATCCCTAGAATATGTGCATCAGACGGCTAGAAATTGACGCAGGACAAAGAGAGAGAGAGAGAGAGAGAGAGAGAGGCAATCAAGAATGCGGCCTAAGACTAGGTATCGAACGGTCTTTGATCTTCGAGAGAAAGAAAAGGCAACAGAAACTCAGCAACTCGAATTGAGCGATTTTTATAAGATAATGGATGGGTTAACCAGGGAAAACGGAGATGGGGAGAATTTTAGGGGGGTTGTAGAAATAAGAAATTTGAAATTAGTCAAGGAGGTGTTCGAAGAGGAACATAGTTCAACTTGGAAGAAACAGAGCAAGCGAAGCTATATTTGGTCGTAATTTTAAGTAGCTGAAAAAAAAAATCATAGATTCGACATTCTTTAAACAATTTTTTTAACCAAACGGAAGCGAAAATTAAAAAATCTTTGCGGTTTTTTTTTTCCCTCTCTGTTTCCTGGTAACCAAACGGAAAATCATTGGCTAGGCAGAAACGGGATTATAAGGAAAAAAGGACATGAAAAGAAAATTCAACAGAATCGGAAAATCGCGCGGTAAAGAAGAAAAAACGTTTCTCAGTGGAGATTTAAGGAAGCAAAAATTAAAGATAGAGAGAGAATGAAGCCAAATCAAAAACGAAGATCCAATCAGGACGAGAAATCTTAGCGAAACAGGCCAAATTCTTCTTAATATTGTTTGAAAAATAGCCATTGAAAGAATAGGAAGAAAACTTATGACTAAAATTATGAAAAAAAAAAAAAAAAAACAAACAACACTTTCAAAGTGAAATTAAAATCTGAAAATACGGAAATCCTAATGCTCTCCAGGGAGATCTAATGAAGGTCACTAGACAAAGAAAATCTAACATTCTCGAAAAAAATCGACTCTGTCAAAGAACCCTTAGATTATCAATAAAATCCAAGCTAGAGAAAACCAATTGGTAAAACACTAAGCGCAAAAAGGAAGAAGAAGCTGGGGAGAAGAAAAAAGTAACGGTGACTTTTTTTTAAAAAAAAAAAAAAACAACTTGGCATATCCATGGTGAGTCTATCATCTTTAGGCGGATTTAGAATCGGTATTCAGATTAGTCAGATTCTGATCTATCGGTGAGATAATGACTCTCATACCTGAATTACTCAGGCTCTGCCGTTACAACTTTGCTTCTTCTAGTCCTACGGTAAAAACACAATTCTACTTTGGATTTTCAACGAAATAATGACATTTGCATCCTATTCTCTCGACTCTCGTGTGATGTAAGATTGTAATCTTTGAATATGTCAGCAACTGATCTGCCTATTTGCAGATGAGTTGAGTCCAAATTTCTTCAAAAACTGGCTTTGCTATCTGCCAAATGTATCTGTCAAACAAAAGAAATCGAACAAAAACAAAATTAATTCCAAAGAAGAATTGAACATGGTCTTTGCTCCCAATCTCTTGAACTCGAACTTTGTTTACGGGTTTTTTCTTACAGATTCTCAAACCTTCAAGAAAAGAAAATTATTCTTCACTCTTAGTTATTGGAACCAGCCAAAACTTTCCTCCAATTTCTTCAAATGCATCTGCAGGAAAAAAAAAAAAAAAAAAAAAAAAAACAGAATCGAAAATTGTAGGTGAATAGTTATCCATTGAAAATAGACAATGAAGATTCATCATAGTAAATCAAAATATGAACAATCTCCGCTCTCAATTACACACCTAACAATTCCTCAAATTCTTCTCTCTCTCTCTCTCTCTCTCTGTCTCTCTCTCCGTTTCGCTCGCTCGGTTTAGAATTTAGATCCTCAACATTTATTCATAAATTAACATCAGTTTTCAGTTTTTCCTTAGAAATTTTCTGTTTGGTTCACGAGAAAGAAGAAGAAAGTAGAAGCAAATTTGCAGAGAACAGGAATAATTAAATAAACAAAAAAACCGAAGAAAGAAAGAGTAACAAGGGAGGCTATTTGTTCTTCTGATAAAACGAAATGCTCTCTCTCCCTTCCAACACCCAATTTTTATAGCTCCTCTCACCCCCCGTTACACCACAAAGCTTCATCACCGAGAATTCCTAACCGTTAATCATTAATCCAACGGCTCCTATCGCCCTTTACAAATTGGAACCGTCAACTCCGTCTATCCCGAAGCCCCGTTTCGGGGATTTTTCTTGTGCCTTGGAAGTTGCTACCCATTAACTTAAACTCACGGCGTTAAGAGATCTAGCGGAATCTTCAAACAGAGCTGAAATATATTTTTTTTCCTTTTTTTATAATATTTTTATAATTTTGATTTTTTTCCCCTTGCTGCTGGGTGAAGTGGTGCTTAAACAACAAGTTAACTATGGTTGGTCATTTAAACTCTGGTCAACTGACCATGGTTAATATAAGTCGGGTCCGAGAATCTCATCTTCTTTGTAGGACAATTTCGTAATTCTTGACTGACTTCTGGATCAAAGGGTAATTGTGCTTTTTCCAACTTTATTTTATCAAAATGTCATGAGAAAGTTCAAGGAAATTACGTCCTCTTTCCCGGAGGGTGTTTTTAACATTGTTGAAATCTTATCTGTAATTTAAACTTTTCATTACTTTATTTTTTATATAAATTTTGAAAACATTTTACTTTTTTTTTTCAATAATTGTTTTTTAAGATATCCTTTTTTTGACGTTTTCTAGATATTCCAATAATAATAAAAATAATAATAAAGTTGAGTGTTTTTTTATTAAAATTAAAAAAAAAAAGTCCTGAAACAAAAAAGATTGGCGTGTCAATAAAAATGTGCAGTTGATAATGGTAATTAAGTAAATTTAATTATGTTAATTCCCAGTTAATGAATTTGAAATCACATGCCCAAAAGTCCTGATTTTTTGTTCTTTTATGGAAAAAGTCTTGAATCTTAATAACATTAGAAAAGATCACCATGTTCATGAATGTTAAATGTTGATAATGAGGCAAAGCTGCGTAACATATCTTGCTATTAATTTGTTTGTTTTTTTTTTTTTTTTAAGTTATCTGATCATAATGAAATATGCGAGTATTTTTTTAAATAAAAGAAATTAGATGATGATGTCATATGTATTATTTTTATGATTTAAAATAAATAAATTTTTTTAATTGTATTTAATTTTAATTTTAATTTTAATTTGATTTTTAAGTAATTTTATAAGGTAACTCAATTAGACTTTTTAATCTATTAGGATTCGATTAACCAATATGTAGATGAAATTTATAAAATGATTAAAAAAGCTATTGGGATAGTTTTATGATAGCAATAAAACATTTTTGCAACTTTTTAAATAATAAAAAATTAAAAAATAATTTTTATATTTTAATTATTTGTTCTAATTATAGAAAAAATTTGTGGATTTGATATCATGAATCAATTAGCACTAACTTGGTGATTTTATTATTATTATTATTGTTTTATTCTTTTAATAATTTTTAAATTAAATAGATGTCATTTGACATGTGATATTAAAATTTAAACTCAATAAAAGACTTCAATAATATTATAAATTATAATATATACTAATTAACTCGATCAACCTTTTTAACAAATTGTATATATGTATATATATAATTTTGGATTCAAAATCTTTGAATAAGAAAAAAATTCACCTGCATCAATGAACCAAATGTTACTACATTTTGAATTTACAAATTAATGAAAAATAATCCGATTATTAACTGAGATAACAAATTAATGTAACATAAGCTAACAAGTTATTAAAAATATATATTTAGTTACAACATACAATATTTAAATAGTGATTTTTAAACAATATTTGAAAAAAAGACTCTTAAGTTATACGTCAATATATATATATATATATGAAATTTTTTTTCTGATGTTTATATCTTTTTATTAAACTCGGTGTTAGCATATTATGTAAATTGGTAAAACAACATTAATGAATAATTACCTTAACATATTCTAAAGAATATTTAACCCTAAAATTAAAAAAAATGTTATGCAAATAACCAATTGTATCGAAAAGGCTATTAAATTGTAGGATAAAAGCTCGCGAAGAGAATTTGCTTGGACGTGGTGGGTTGGTGGAGGCCATTTTTGTCCACAAGAGAAAAAACCTAAATAGCGCGAGCAAATGTTTCTCGGCCCTCTACTGTGTCGTTGAAGGATGGTGACGCAAAAACAAGGAGAAGGGAGAAAACTCCTGATTATGTCAGACAGTATGAAGGAGGCAAGTTGCAGTTTGCTTTATATATATATATATATATATATTCTTTTAGAAGTGTTGGGTCTCTTAAAATTTTCTTTACGATTTATCAATTTTGATTTATCTCTATTTTTTTTATTCTAGCAATTTTATTTTATTTCCTGCCTTTTTTATGTTGTTTTCTTTTAAAAAATTATTATCTCCTTCCGAAGATGATGAATTTTGATATCTTTGATTAAAAAGTTAGGATTAGTGAGCGTTAATGGAATATGATTATAAAACCAAAGAAGGTCCAGGGAAATTGGGTATTTCCACACCAACAAGTTCGCTTCGTCAAAGTCCAAAAGCCTGGTCACATGGCTGAAAAATGCAGCGGATTTGGGGGCAGATGATCAGGGCACAATCAGCAGGAAGCCTATTAAGGAGTTTTTGGTTGAGCAATGATCGCAAACTTCAGATTTTGAGCTGAAGCTTGGTGATGACGATGCTTGAAGACAGGCTTAGTTGATTAAGGTTACACTGATTCCTATCCTAGATCACCCGCGAAGTTGAAAGAGCAGGAAGAAGGCTTTGAAAGCGCAAGGAAAAAACTGATGGATAACTCTTGAGTGGCACTAATGGGCAACAACTGTTGACAGACGTAACACTGATCTGTAGAGTTATCTTGGCTAATTGCTCAAATTGAGACCAAACCTTTCACCAGACGAGTGAATCAAGATTAAACCTTTTTGTATTCGTAACAATTAGTGTCGTTCTGCTTATTTAGTTTGAATGACCAGTTGTGATTACCTTGGGGGGGGGGGGGTTTCTTTTTGGAATTTCATGCCTATGTTTGAAATTGGTTCATTTTAAAGTAATTATAACAATCTGGATTATGAGGTCGTAGATTTTGATTTGAATAATGGACTTCAGTAGCTTACTCAGGTTTTGGAAACTTGGTAATGGCAAGAATCTGGAGCAGGGAAACGTGGCCAAGGAAGAAATCCGATATTGATTTAAGGAAATACAAGGATTCTTAAGGTCCAGCTATTTCACTGTGTGTGATAGAATCACTAAAAAATGAAAGTTTAAAAAAAAAAAAAAAAGAACGGTGAAAGAAAATGTTAAGGTAGAAGAAACAGAACAGCGGTGATTATAACGAGCATCGAAACAAACAAGATGCAGCGATGTTAGAGGCAGTAAGAAGAATGTTTTTGGAAAGTTAGCAAGCCCATTCGGGCTGCCGAAGTAATGGGTTATTTGTTTTTTTTTTTTTTTTACAGATTTTTAAAATATTAATATTAAATACGAATATTAAATAAATATTTAAATATAAATATAAAAATGTAATACTTCAAAAACTTTAAAATTTTAAATATATATATATATATCCATTATCCAACATTATTGTGAGTAACATAATATTGGATGGCCGTTACCATGATCTTATGGATGGGCTAGTCGTCAGCCGACCATCCGTTTATGAGCCACTAAATTAGAAGGCACAAAAGCGAAGAATGACCCTGTCTTGCTCACCCACCCTCCCACCACCCTGTCACCTCTGAAATCACTTTCAGGACCGAATCTTATCAGAGCCACGATGGTAGATTAAAAACATGCCAAAACGGCAACTTCCAATTTCCTATCACTCAAATTTTAATAAAGATGACAAAGACGAAAAGATCGTGTATTCATACTAGACATATTAAATTGTCATATTATAATTATCATAATTTTTTAAATATATTTTATATTTATAATAATTATATTATAAAAATTTTAAATAATATTTATATATCATATTTTAAAAATTTTATATATGTTATATCTTTATAATCATATTTAAAATTATTAAAACTAGGTTTAACACTTACCCTTATTTTTTAAACTTACTCTATATTTAAACAGACACAAATAAAAGAAAAAAAAGTAAAAAAAGAAATAAAAGTTGAAAAAATTAAAAATAATATATATTTCTTGTTTGTATAACTTTTTCTTCTTCTCAACTTCCTTCAAATTAAAGTTAAAAAAAAATCAAATATTTCAAAAAAAAAAAATACTCAATTTCCCTTACTTTCCCTTTGACAAGAGGAAAGAATCTCTTCCCCCTTCCCTTACCCAACCCAAACATTTGAGTTAGGAATATTGTCCATTCAACACGTATGGCGACTGGGAAAAGAAAGGTTTTCATATATATATATATATAAACGCACACAAACACTTATAACTGAAGCGTACTTAAATTAAGCAATCTGGTCTCCGGTCTAGATTTGCTCCTAAACAATTTTTGACGGAAGCAATCACATGATGACCAATCATCGAAATGCGGCGTTCGGACAATCTGTATGTAGAAGACATTCTGGTATACAACATGATCAAAGTTTTGGCCTTTAATATTTGCCCATTCTGCTAATATTTATACACTGAACCCTTTTGTAAGAGAGCTCCAGTGTCCTGAAGGAATGTCGACACAAGCTTGTGCTGATGCATCAGCCATCTTTTCTGCCTGAATTCCAGCATTGCAGATGTTTACAAACGAACGCATGCGTTTCATCCCGTACTGGGCTCGTGATCTGCAGTGTGTCTCCAAGGTTCTCAACTGCATAGACTAAAAGATCATCCTCTTAAGTAGCAAGACCCCCCAAAAAAAAAAGCGATGGAACAGAGGCTGTGAATCAAGAATATTACCATTTCCTTGAGGCATTTCCAGTCATCAACAAGAGGTTGACCAGCTAGTCGAACAGCGTTCAGAACTTCAGGGCCTCTTTCAATTCCAAATAAGAGCTTGCCAATGAGTTTCACACTGTTGTCTATATGCATTATATGAGACATGGCTTCAACAAACCGCTTTTGGGCTTTAACCTTCCTAACCGAGCCATCTGGTGCCTTGCCATACTGCACAATAGGTTGGAATAAAGCTTGAGTGAGATGGGCTCTAAAACTAGCATGCTCAGTTTTCAAATATAAATATATATATATATATATATATATATATTATGATGCCTCATTTTAGTTTAAAAAGTTGATGGAATAATACATTCTTCTGCTTAATATACAATTCAAAGGACACACAACAAACCCTATCCCAGAAATGGACAAGATCAGCATCACGCTGATTAACAGCTTTTGTAGGCGGTTGTAAGGAGTTGTCATCAACAAATATGAAGTTAACATTCGCAGGATTGGTACCCAAGTATGGGAAGAGATTGTCCTTGCTAATTCCTATATCACCAAATTGCATGACATGAGAGCCATATGTAGAATTGCCATTGATACTCCTCCTTTTCACCTGTAAAAGCCAGCAAAATGAATTTCATAACAGATCTCAACAGCTAAACTAGAAAGTTTTTAGTGCATTATAGTACTGAATAAAGAAGTCACTGACTTAACTTTGATGTCGAAGGAGTTTATACCTCCCATTTCATATTTCTTACATCTAAATAGTAATAAATAACTACTATAGGCAAAATGAAAGTTAGCTCCTCATTTTTTCCCCCTAGAAAAGAAACGAATAAGTTCATACAAATACACTTTTTAAAAACCTTACAAGTAAGTATTACTGATGCAAAGTCGCCGTCTGCAAATTATGTATGTCACTGCTCGACAGAAACAGAAGATTAAGATACACAACAAGAGATGTAATTCAACATTAGGGAAAGAAAAAAAAAAAAGTTGATCCCACAGCTTTAAAAGATATCCTAATTTAACCCAACTCATAATAAAAGAATTAAAAAAAAATCCACCCGCATTGCCTCTGATTTTTATATTCGTCTACCAAATTCTTAAATTCAACAAGGCAGAGCCTGAAATCAAATGAAGATGTTAAATCATGTAAAACTTTCTGAAATCTTTTCAAAACAGATATAGGAAATAAGCTTTAACATCAAAATAATTGCAGATTCAAAGATCCAAAAGGGTAAATAAAAAGGACTTCTAAGATAAAAATCTTTGAATCCCTACCTGTCTTCCATCCAAGCAACACTGTACAAGTCTCCAAGCGGGTTTCATACCCTGGGGGAGGACTTGGGTAGTCTCCAAGACAATAGGTTCCCCAGCTACTCTCTACAACATTTGCTGTTGTGTTGCATAGATATTCAAACCTTCAGGAAGAACACTCTCAAAGATACTTCCAGACTCACAAGCTTCAAGATAGAATACCTACAAAGTTACATGTCAACAAGAAATTAAAATGACACTAAAATGATGGATAAGGCATCCAGAAATTGACAGATATTAAAACAACTTACCAAGCTTTTATAGGTCCCGGAAGCATGATTTTTCTTTAAAGTGTCAATCGGATCATCAGCAAAAAGATAAGGCCAGGTAGGCATCCCTGGATTAACACAAATGAATCATTAATGATTAGCGACTTTACAAACTAGTATTGAGTTTCAAGCCAAAAGCAATAATAGAATCCAAAGTAATAGATATGAAGCTAAGGTGCATCTGAAAGCCATACGAAAGTAACTGCTAAGGAGATACTACTAACCGAGTATACCAGGACCCCCAGAATCAGAGTAGTATATGAAGATATGATCATTGAGGCCACCATCCACAACATTGCCGCTACCCCCCGCTGAGGGCAGATTTGTTTCCGAGGATAGCAGCAAAAAAGTTGTTAACAGCAACATTTTCTCCAGTACAATCCTGCACAAAAACACCAATTAGGCAACCGTAAGTATCAGATATTGTACAATTAACAATATATTTTTTTAAATATTTTAAGTAATTAGGAAAAAAGAACAGACCTTCGGAACTCCCTTATAAACATCATTACCGTGAGGACTGTAAATGATGATTCCAGGCCTAGGGTTTTCTTCATTGTAAGCGATATCATCGTACATAAAGACGATGATATTTTCTTCTTTCAGATCACCCTCCCTTAGAAGTTGATAAAAATGACAAACATCAGCCTGAAACATATATAAATAAGAAAAACAAGGTCTTAAATCGTAACCAGCGCACATGCTCCCGATATAAGCAGCAGGGATTTAATAATGATAGCAATTACGGAAAATATCGTCGATGAATAATGACAATGGAGAGGCCAAACCGCAAAATAGCAGCATTGCGGCCACAATTTAAATCCGTGATAGATGCTGTTTTCTGGGTTTGAAGAAATGTCTTTAGCAAAAATAATAAGACCCATCAATCATTATTACTCAATCAATAAATTCATCATAAAACTCCCCCCAGAAAAACAACTTTATTAACAAATTAGACTCGTTTGAATTGGAATGGCAATTAAAAAAATGATCATAAATATTTTCAAAAATCATGTCGAAGAGGAGGAAAAAAAGTTGAGAATTGTGGAAGAAATTTATGACCTGATGCCTGTAATTCCAATATCCATTAGATCCAGCAATCAAGACCGCCCACCTCGTGCCCTCAACTTCATCATCGTCCCCCCGATGGAAGAACCTAGAAGCTTCAAACGGTAACCGCAGGACGTCTTCGATGGCATCTCTACCGGCTGAGACGATTCCAGCCACCGATAACAGAAGAAGAATCCCACTAGCCACGAGACATGTCATGATAGATTCTGATTGACTATGCAAAACTCAAGACCTCGCAGCTAAGATGCGGTAAGGATTACGTAGCGGGACTAAGATAACATATAGTACGTATACATGTAGAAATCTGTGATTGCATACGGGACGCTGATGTTGGGAACCGACTGTAGTAAACGGTTGTGATGTGAATGCTTAAACAAATCTGATCTTGTTAAATTTAATGAGCTTGACTTACCGCAGGATCTAAATATTAAATATAATTATATAGATACGATATGTAGTAAGAAAATTAAAATATTTAATAAATATAAAATAATAATTATTATTAAAATTATAATTAAAATTAAATTAAAAATTGAAACTACAAAGGAGAGATAAAAAAATTAAACACATAATTATATGAATTATAATGCAAATGTTAAAATGGATAATATTTGAATTTTTTATAAAATTACATATATTATTAACTAAATTAAATTTAAATTTTATAATTGTTATTGGAATACTTTAAATTAGACCTCATATTGGGTCCTTTCCTTTTATCGGTTTGAATAAGTCAAACTGATATTTAATAATTAAAAAAATTATTTAAATTTAATTATTAAATATATAAAAAATTAATATAAAAATTATTTTTTTATTTTTATTAATTATGAGTAATAATATATGAATAATATGAATTAATCAAGTTAAACTAAAAAAATTTAAACAAAAAATTTAAAATTTTTTAAATAATGATCAACACATGGATACCTCGGCTTTAAATTCCTTGAGTTCCTCAATCAGAACTCTGTAAATTAAGCTTAAAAAGCCCAAAATGAAAGAAATATGGACATCGGCCTTATTAGATGAATAGCCCAAAATGCCCAATAAAAGATCTATTAGCGAAGCGCAAGATACCGCTTCAGCTCTGTCGCTACAGAAACAAAACCACCGTATACAAACTCAAAAAGGATCGCAGCTTCCCAGTGGAAGCTCGGCCGACGAACTTGTCATTTTTTTTTTCATTTAAAGGCTTTACGAAGTAAAAGTTTGGGTTTTTGTGTTTTCTTTTGAAATTGTTGATGGAGAAAGGAGAGACCATATTGGACGCGATCTACGAAGAGGAAGATTTCGGAGATGGCGAAGATGTTGAGATGCTTGACGTAGAAGAAGGAGAGCTCGTGGATAGTAACTCGGTAAACGATCGAGACAAAAGCGGCGTTGCTGCGGATGTTATTGGTGAAAACCAAGGGTCTCGAAGTAAAAACAAAAAGCGCAGAGCAAATAAGAGGAAGAACAAGAAAAACAAGGGTGGCTCGGGACCTAAACCTTTGGATATAAACAGGTAATTCTCAGTAAAAAGTCTTTTTTTTTTTTTCTTTTGAACAAATCAATAAATAAATACATTTATGCTTTTGATAATTTGTTAAATTTGGGTTTTGCAGGTTTGTGTTAGAAACTTGTAGACGATTAAAAGAAAAGAAGTCGTACATGGTGTACACTGCTGTGGGCTGTTTGGGGATTTCTGCATTGACTGATCTTGTTAGAGAGGTATTCTAAACTTTATCCCTTTCAAGTTTTTTTTTTTTTTTTTTTTAAATTTTATTTAATTATCCATGTGTATAATGCAAAATTTAATGCTCGGTTTACCATAAATAAGTTGTTTAATTTATAAATTACTTTTAGCAGAATTTGTGCGCTAAAGTCGTTTAATGTTTGAAAATTGTTTATATTATGCTCTCGTGTTCTTCAGAAATTCTGTATGATAGATAACTAGATTTAACCGTGTTATTATTGCCTGAGTTCAGTTCATTTCACATTATCCAGCTGGGATAATGGTGTTTTAATAACTTCTCTTTCAAACGTTAGAAAGTTTGTGGCTTGCTACAGTTTTTAGCCATTTACCTTGTTGGCCCGTCCTAGGTAATTTCCGTCTTGTCTGTTGTTGTCATCTTGATTGTTACCTACAACTTCTGAGTGATCTGAGCTTACTTTGGCCTCCTATTGTTTCCTGGTAACATCCATGCTGTTAGAAATAAATCTCTGCTATTAGTGAACGAGACAAATGTTCATTTGTTTCTTAAGGGAAAGGTGAGAATTTGGGCTTTACTTCATCTTTAACCTGCCTAGACTGGCAGTGCTTGACCACTTTCTTTGAAAACCATTCCTCTACCATTGCAATTTTTTATTTAATTGCAGATGCCATTTTTTAGTTCAAATCCTTTGATTTGAGCTGAGATGAACCTACTACATAAGTTACTTTCAGTATCGGTTGTTACCATTTTTCTTTCTTCGACATGCACGATGTAAAATAATTTAGCAAGTAGATTTTCACTTATCAAGAACCAGATTATAAGAATGAATATGTCAACATTTGAAAGACAGCCCTTCATGTCTATTCATCGAGATGGTAGGATGATTTCAAAAGATTGGAGCTTTTTCTTTTAATTGATACCATCTTGCTTTCTGCTATTCTTGTTGTTTGTGGGGGAGGCGGTCAGGACTCAAGAGTGTTATTTTTCAATATATACGTATTTATTTAACTTTTTTAAGAATTTCTAGAAAATAAAGTTGAGTGGTATTAACTCAAAATAAATGCTTTTTTAAGACTCGATTTTGCCATAGGCTTGTAACTGATAAACTTTAACAATCATTGTATTGCATTGCAACTGATAAGACCTTAATTACGACATAAAGCTTGACTTCTTGGCAGAAACATTTGGTTGTGCATTTAAGTGAAGAATTACATAGAATAAGTAAGAGTCAAAACACTGAACTCTTTGTTTGTTTTTGGAGTTTTTTTTTTTTTTGGTCTTTTTCCTTGATTTGGTGTCTGATGCAGAAATTCATTTTTCCATGCCTTAAAAGATGTTGATGTGTTGAAGTCTTCATCTTGGCTACCATTTCTTGAGTTGTATACAGGAATAAGTAGAAATTTATGACTTGTTTCTTCTTTTTGTCCTTTTACATCTGTTGCAAATCATCGTTTTTCTTATATGTTCACTAATTTGCTTGAAGTTATAATAATGATTTTTATAGTTTAAGCTTTGATCAAATGATAATCTCAGGATGTGCTAGTGTACGATCCCATCCTCTGTTTGCTCCTCTCTTTCCTTTTTTTTTT
>JBBYHM010000025.1:1312771-1342421 GCA_038381775.1 Adansonia rubrostipa | reverse complement strand
AAAAAAAGTAGTTTTTCCTCAAGTTCAAAACCAGAATCAATGTCAACTTTCTTAGAAAAGATGTCCATTTAGCTGTGGTTGTCTAATTTATATGACAACAACACTCGCGTAAAACATTAAAAGCGCAAAACGGGGCACATTCTACCGCTAGCAAAACAAAGTCTGCAATACTCCAAATAGATAAATTTACCCAAAAGCATGCATCGGATATATATCGGATCCTTCTCCTTCAGTCAACCAATCAAATTAAACACTAAAATGCTACATTTTGTCACTGAGAAATCAACAAAAAGTAAGTCTTCTTACAAACCTTTTCTCCCTACCTAACAGTCCTTAATTCAACCAACTCAAAAAACACTAATCAAATTTCAATTCTGTTCAGAATCATTTCATCAGCCAAACCAAAAAAAACCCAGAAACTGTATCATCATAACACATAAAACCAAAACAAGAACTTTTAACTCTCAATAATACATATTCAATCAAGAAAACAATAACAGAAAAAAAAAACAAAACAAAAATGAAAAAAAAAATTTTGACCAATGATGGAAAGCTGTTTCACTAACCCGCAACAAAAGCGTAAGGCCGTGGGATGCTAGGGGTGAAAAAAAAAAAAAAAGAATATGAATCAAAGCAAAGATCTTTTAAGGGTTGGTAAAGAAGAAGAAAGGTTATTGCTTTGGGTTTGGGATTTGGGTTTTTTGGGTTTTGTAGGTAATGCTGGATGCTGGTAGAAGAGTTGTTCATATTTGAAGAACAACAAGAAGTGACCTGATAATATATTCTGACCCAAAAAAAAAAATTCAATTTGGGAATTAATTCAGAATTAAAAATAAAAAAAATTAAAGTTTTCGAATTGGAAAGAGAGGGGAAGGCGAAAAAAAAGAGGGTAAGGTGCATGAACCATTCCGGATTTTTAATTCTGGGTGGGACCCTCTCCACCCCGGCCTCACCTTTTATTATTATTATTATTGTTATTATTATTAATTTTTGTTAATTAAGAATATTTTTTAAAAAAATATTATTATATCAATTTATTTCTAGATTTTTTATTTTTTTATTTTTTGTGCTTGGCTTGGAAAGATTTAAGGTTACACCGGCCATTCTTAATGACCAAAGATTGTCTTTATTTACTTACATTTTTAGTTATTCTTTTTACAAAAAAATAATATTAAGAGAATAAAATTAGAATTTTTTTATTTATTAAATATTATTTTTTTAAAAAATAATTGTAAGAATTAAATTTTAAAAATTTTTGCCGATTTTTTTTTTTTAATTTTGAGATAAAGTTACTGCCTTCGCTTGTGTTAGGTTTTATAGAAAGTTCTAGATAGTTGAATTAGAAAATTGTTGTAATAATTGAAGTGTATGGATGAAGACATTGATAAAGATTATCCATGAATCATATATTTTAGATCTAAATGAACGACTGGCGTTGATTTTATTTTTATTTTTACTTTTTAATCTAAAATAAAAAGGTAACCGACTGTTGAGACAAAGAAACTTGCGGAGCAGATCCACAGTTTGCCTTTAGCCAACCTAATTATTTAGTTCTGTTTCTTGACTTTTTACCCTTAATTGTACCATTTCTTAAAAAAAAAATCAAATAGTTTAAAATTTAATTGAATTAATTTATATGATTAAAATATATAAATAATATTTAATAAATTAATATTTAAATTTAAAAATTTTCTTATTGTTAAATTATGTATTTTTTATTAAAAAAAATCAAAAACCATTGAAACATTTCAAATTTATTCTAAGTGATTGCAATTTTTGGACATGAGA
Organism: Adansonia rubrostipa; assembly: GCA_038381775.1. Taxonomy (NCBI): domain Eukaryota; kingdom Viridiplantae; phylum Streptophyta; class Magnoliopsida; order Malvales; family Malvaceae; genus Adansonia; species Adansonia rubrostipa. Next base: position 1,340,633 of record JBBYHM010000025.1, on the reverse strand, counting down.
AGAGAATATGTCGGCTAAAATTTGTTTAGGAGTAGACATGGTTGGTGGTTTGATGTCTCTCTTTTTATTGACAATTTATAAAGTACATTAAATATAAATTCAAATAATAATTTTTTATTTTTTAAAAAAATATTATTTTTGTTATTTATGCATATATATATATATATATATGTATGATATATCCAATATCATATATAAATGTTAATGTTTATCATTTTTTATTATTCTTGAATTTCATATCATTAGAGTGCTTTTGAACGAGATCGGACTTTAATTAAAAATTTTATTATCTAAATTTGACTAATTTAAAAGTTCGATTCCGTGTTTCAGTTTTTTAATAAAAATAAAAGTATACCACTTTATTATATATAATAGTTGTTGATTTTGTCACGAAAAGCATCAACTTTTTGTCACATACCCTTGAATATGAAGGATTGGGGGGGTAGATTTTAGGAGTGAAATTCAGTGGAAAAAAAAAAAGGGACGAATACATGTAACCTAACCTAACCAAAAGCAATATCCAAAATTTTCGAAGGGTTTCTAACGTTTTTAGTGTTGGATGGTATTATTAACGATGGTCAAGTGCATGCACCTACATATATGATATATATCTTCCGTCAACTTTTCGTTCTAACATTTTTCTTTCCCTTTTGGAATAAGTAATAATATTGTATCCCCGAGCAGATATTCAATCCGACACTGACGCTCCATGCAATATTCTTTTTGTTTTCTTTTTTCCCCAAAATCCGCTCGACCCAGAGCTGATAAGCACGTCTCGAAACTTAAAGTTCGATGATTGTTGAAAATGTTTTTCGTGTTTGGCGGATTCAGCTCCCCTTAAGTTACCACCTCCAATTCCTTAAAATCTTAGAATAAAACACTGTTAATTTGTTTTGCTTTTGCGTTAACCAACCTAAGCATGAAGTCAGATTCAATTTTTAGAGGGTTGTCAGAAAATTCAAGCCATTATTTTATCAAAAGCCAACTAGTGCAAGAGGGCTGTTCAATTAGTAAATTTTCTGATGAAGATTTTGGATATTTGAAATTGCCAGTCCTATGTTCAGCAACTTAACATTATTTTATATTATATGGAAGGAAAAAAAACATCCCTTCTAAGGACAAGAATCTTCAATAAGGATATAAAGGTGCATCATTTTGTTTTGTCTAATTATTCAATTAAAAAATTGAAATAAAAGTAAGAAAAATCTATGAATTAAAGCAATTAGGAAGAGACACCGACTTTGACATCAAATATTATTATTATATATATATATTATATTTAAAACGATGGGTACATACAGATATAAATATCTAAGATTTCATTGATGCTATGCTATCTTCCAACATTAATATACTTTTTTTTATTTATTTTTAGATTCGCTATATAGAGTAGAGGACCTTCATTCTTTTTCATATTTGAATGGATCGACATTTCCTGATTTCATTTGCTGACTAATACATAATATAAAACCTGATAATATAAATACGCAAAGATAGCCGCATCACCTTATTTTTTTTTCTACGTAACACTGATTAATTGTCAGGCTTAGGCTGGGGTTTGTGTTGTTGCATGCATGCTGTGCAAGAGATTTCAAGTTTGGAATAGAAATGAGCAAACGACAAAACCTCGCAAAGGAGGCGGATCAACGCCCTAGTAAACTTGTTTATGGGCTAAGTCCATGTCCCATTAACGATTTTTTTTTTTTTTTAAATTGGTCGAACTCAAAGTGAGTAAAAAGTTATGCTTAAATCCAATCAGAATATATAAACTTGTCCAAACATACACAAACCCATCCAAATTTGTACCCAAACCATAATGATTAATCCCACTTATTTTTTATTCAAATTTATTTTTTAAACTAATTTATATTCAAACAATCTCGAATATCGAATATAATATTGAATTTGAATAAATATATTATCTTTGGACATGTCCATCCATCATCCATGCAGTAGCAAAAAGTAAAGGTTCTGGACATATGATAGGGCTGAAACTTAAATAACGTCAACCTTGTAAAAGTTCACGTGCATGGTTGAACATCTTAAAAAGGAACCTTCTTCCTCTTGTAACTTAAATTATTTCAAAATTTCCAATTACTGAAAATATTTTTGAAGAACAATGAAGAAATAATACAAGCTACTGTAATTACAGCTAAAGTGCAGCAATAAATAAAATAAAAGCTATACACAAAGGACTAAAAGGAGACAGCATTCGCTCCTCAATATATGTATATATACATATACATATTGCTTTTTTTTTTTTTGAAAGTTAGTAATCTATTCATAACCTCCCAGTCCTTGTCTAATTTACTCCCACTAAAAAGATATTATGCGCAAAGCTTTCTCGAAACTGCAACTTTCAGAAATCTGTCAGCAGCATGCATTAACAGCCGCTAGAGGAGTATATTAAGGAGGACCAGGTTCACCGCAGAACGCATCTGGCTCAAATGATCTTGCAGAATCATCATCGTAAACACCTGGTATAGCCCTAACCCCAGCTTCTTTAGATGTCATGTAAGAACCCTCTTGGCCTCCTTCTACATTTACAAGGGGAACAACGCATACAAGCAACGATACTGCTAGGGTTACCAGAGTGTACTTCAATCTGCTCAGCACCGGCTTCACCTGCGGAAAAAATGCATATACAGCACAGCTTTTAAGTGATGAGTAGAATTTACAAAGTTGCTCTTTCTACAATGTAAGTGCAAAGATCAAATAGAATTTTCTCTCAAATTTAAGAAAAATTTCCCAAAAACTACATGTCATTAGATATTTGCAAAGAGATGATCACCACAACGTAAGAACTGGAATAAGCCATGAATTCTGACCCCCCCCCCTTTTTCTTTCCCCCTTTTCTTTGAAGGAAAAATAAAAGATTAGGTTCTTACCAGTTAATAGAAATGTCATATTTCAAGAATAGGAATCAGAGGAAAGCTAGTCAGAAATGGTTTTGTTGATTTATGCAAAGGTAGAAAAAGGGCTATGGCAGTGAAGGCCAATGAAAAGGAAGGAAAGAAGAAGAACTCTGGTCTGAATAAAATTCCAACATAGGAATATTTACCGAGAATGAACCGAGGAGCCTGTCACGTGCCAAAACTTCAGCAGTCTTGACCCATATCTGTTCAGGAAAACTATATTAGTCTCTACTTTCTACCACACACACACACACACACACAAAAAAAGATATTCGCTTAACTAAAATTTGTTCAGTATAATTCAAAGTCTAAAACCTATATGATGGCAAGGAGGTGAGACTGGAGCTTAAGAAGTAGTGTTTGAACAGAAAAATGGAAGTACACAACAACAAACTTCTGCAATGCTAGCAATCCCTTCATCATTTCTGAGGATTAAGAAATCAGGGTTCATAAAATCCCAAATTACAAGAAGCAAGGTCTATACAATAAACAATCTATTGACAAAACATAGTCAATACTCACAACTGCTCAAAACTATCGGGGCAGAATTAAGTGGTTGAGTGAATTCTTAGGTTACTTCTAATTAAATAGGCGGGAAAGGAAAAAGTTGCTTATTGTCTTTGTAATGGGTCAATCGATCAAAGGAAAATTCATCACTTAAACTTGGTGATATTCAGAAACTGGGAAAGTTACTTGGATTTGAATGCCAGGGGATGGGCAGATCATAAATAATAGTTGGTGAAACACGAAATTAAATAAAGTAGCTATTACTTGGTGAAAACATTGCATGTTTTAGAAACAGAAAATGAACATTAATTAAAGCGGCGATTGATTCAACTTAAAAAAGAAACTGAAGAACAAAAGTAGATATGAACAATACCTGTCCATCGTACCACCCTGTTTCTTCATCTGCAAGCCATGCAAAAGAGAAATCAGATAAGCGATCCACCAAAGGGTGAATTTTGTTCACCAAATAAAGAATTTGCATGAAACAATATACAATTAAAAAAAAGGGGGGGGTTTACATTCGACAGTGGCACTGAGCAAGCGATTCCCAACATAGGCCCAACCCAAATACATCCTCAAAACCGCAATTGTAACTACAAGAATCCCACTCGAAAACGCCGCAAGAACCAGCTTCAGCGGCTCGGATTTGGGCCCTACTGAACCGAACCAGGCAACGGGTAGACCAATTAAGAGAGCGAAAGAAGCACCCGTAAGGAACAAACGAGAGCAGTATTCGACGAAGTCGCCGGAGGCCCAAGAGAAAGGGAAGGATGTGGAGAGATACTGGTATTCGTTGATGGGTTGTTGTTCGTGTGGAACAGGGCAATCTGTTTCGGGCAGGGGACCATTTCCGTTTCTGTAAGATGAGAATGTTTTGGTAATTGGATTAGTTCTTTTGATGGGGTACCTGGGTTTTGGGAATTGTGAGGTGGTGGGGGAGAGGAAGGGGAAGGTTAAGGCGGAGGCTGGTGGCGCTTTTGGTGATACGTGGAGGAAGAATGTGGTGGCCATGCTTCTGTTTTTGTCCGCTTGATAACTGAGATTATTTTTGTATTATTTTAATGGATTTTAATTCACTTTTTCAATTTTAGTTTCTATTTTTAGTGTTAGAAATTATTTAGGACGACGTATTTTTATCAAAAATAAAAAATAAAAAAAATCTGACATTCTGATCGTAAAATCAAGAATATTACCCCATCGGTGTACGAATTAGAAATTAAAATCAAGTAGTTTGGTTGTACCCAAAGTTGAACCTGTTCAAAATTTATTCGATATTTAAGTGCATGAACATTAAAAATATTATTTTAGGAATAGATCAAATCTTATCTTTAAAATTTAAGATTAAAATTAATCCAATTTTATTCATTTTTAATTATATAAATATTTATATTTCTTGTATAAACTATATTGTATAAAAATAAATTTATAATATTATAATAAACATAAAAAAATTAATTAAATTATTTATATTTTAAATTTAATAAAAAATAAATATGAACTATTCTAAATACGTTCTAGAATATTAATATGAACAATTCTCGTGCTCTAGTTTGTTAAGGTTACTTTCCAGACACATCGTTATAGGGGAACCTTTAGATTAGAATAAAGGAGCACATTACTTGCAAATAATTGTTTTTTTTTTTTTACTTTTTCTTCTTCGCTTCTTGTTGTTTGATTTTCAGTTCCGCAATGTGCGGTAAAGATCAGATGTTTACAATTCCTGGGATTGGGATTTCTTACCCAAAACAGAGACCTCCACAGGTAAAAGAACTTGGAAAACTGTTTATTTTCCTTCTCTTTTCTTTCTTTCTCTCCTTTTTTTTTTTTTTGAACTTTTGTTTTTTTCCTTTTTGGGAACTTTCTGACACTTGACAGATGCTAACCTATTCAACTCATAATACTAAACACAAATTTTAAGTGATATCCTCCACCGCGCTTCTGCAGTTGCTTTACTTAGTAGAGGAATCAATCCACTCTATATTCAGGACGGGTAGTGCCACTCTCCCCCACTTCGAATGAGCCAACACTTTCCTCGGTCCTAACTCTTTTAACTTTCTTTGCTCTTTCAAGGTAAACCCTTCCGGCTGTCTGGCTCTTTGAGCCAGGAAACAGCAAGCTAATCAAGTTCTTATTACATCAAACACTCGCACCGATCATCCTATAATTTGATTTGTAGCATTTGGCCTTTCAATATACAATCGTTGAAGACGTCGCAGATGGGACATGAGCTGTGCAAATGATGGTCGTAGATGTGGCTCCCTGCAAAGATGAAAACAGAGAGTCGGATTGATGCAAGTTCTTCAACAATCAATGTTCATCAGACAGTCAAAAATAAACGAGAGATCATTCGAATTATTGTCACTGTTACCTATATGATACACAAACCGACTCACGAGAAATGACTAACCATAAAAGCCGACTCGAAAGATCATTCTAATTATTTTGACTTGATTCTGATCACAAATTCTTTTACTTCATGCAAGGAAAAGATTACGAGTATTTGTTTTCAGATGTTTATGAGTGCCCAAGGAACGAGAGACCAATTAAACATTCAGAAGAGAATGAGTTGGTGCAAAGACCACCCCAAAGGATTGTATAATCATTCTCCAGATATAGATAACTGCGCATAAATTATGTCTAAAACTCACGTTTGCCAACATTCACGTATAATCTGTGCAACAATTGGATCAACATCATCAGGAATTTCTAGACGTCTATTCTGGAATCCAACAGCTCCAACAACTTGCATTGGATTCAAACCTTTCCAAGGAATGCGTAAAGTAACCAACTCCCACAATATCACACCAAAACTGTACACATCACATCTGCAACCAGGCCATTTTATTTGTATAAGAAACAGAATAAGAATGTCAGTAACACATGCATGCGCTATCCTGCAGTTAAAGTCACTTACTTCTCATTGGCCGGTTCATTCCTTAGAACTTCTGGTGCCATCCATTCAGGCTGCAGTCCAACAGCAAACTTTTACTTTATAAAAAGAAGATGATAGATTTGGATAAATTGGAAAGAATACAAAGATGAAGTGAACAAAGAGGATTATCTTTGAGTAATACTACCGTTCCAGCACTAGACTTTGATGACAGGAATGTGTGATGCTTCATGCGTGACAACCCAAAATCACAGACCTGAATAGAGAAGCAAACATGTTGTAAACAATGCAATAGACATCGCACAGCAGAAAATAAAGCAATCAGTAAATTTACTTAAATATACTATGAGCAAAATTAAGGAAGAGATTTGGCCCGGAAATTAGATATAAGATAAATACCTTTACAACCCAGTTCTTATCGACAAGGAGATTTGGTGTTTTCAAATCTCGGTGCACTATAGTAGGATGGCTTGTGTGCAAATAATTCATTCCTTTAGCCTGTAAACAATAAGAAAGCTTCAGTTAAATAGAAAAAAAACAACCAGGCAGGGAAGAAGAGTGAAAAGAAAATGGAGACAGGGAGACTTTAGCATAAGATAAGAAGCAAAAGAAAAACAAATAATTGATTCACTCGTGACTCCTACCACATCAAGAGCCATTCGCATTCGTCTCTTCTCATCGAGTTGAGGATTGGGACGATGCAGTAGCTTATATAAACTTCCCCTGCATAACAATGAGGTAGGAGCAAGAAGAATGTAAGACAGGATGGCCTACCTTGTCCTTTTAAATTAATCAATTTCTTAGCAGAAACCACAACAACAATAGAGAGGTCCAGTGTTTATCTGAATCAAAAAGAAAACACACCTAGAGAAGTATTCATTGTTTTCATACACAACAAAACACAAAAAGTATTGCAGAAAATGCATCAAAAATGGCACAAGGAAGTGACTCCAATATCTAATATCTGCAAACATGATATCAGTGACAAAATATGCACACAATGGACAGAATTCAAGAGCTAACATTATTTTCTGGATTCATCATTTAAAACCAGAAGGAAACCATCATGAAGTTTAAAATGCCCACTAATACCCATGACAATTGAAAGAGAACACACAAACAAATGTTAACTTACTGATCATGCAAGCACCGAAGACTAAAGAGTGAGCTATTTGGATTGTACACAGAAGACAAACCTGGGGAGAAACTCTGTCAATATAGAGAAATGCGGGGAGTGAGTAACAGCTCCCATGAAAAGAACTACATTTGGATGCCTCAACCTTAACATGATTTCAACCTGCACAGGGTCATCAAACAAAGAGGATCTCAATTCATTCAATTATATAAGAAAGTTGAGCTCATGAGCATGAGAACAAATAAACAAGCATCATGCTAAAAGAAGTTTTTTCTGGGGCTTACTTCGCATTTAAATTGAACCAATGCATCACCAGAGAAGTCTTGATCTAAAAACTTCTTCACAGCAACCTCCTGGAGAGCCAACAACGACAATGAGACAAACACTCCAAATCAAAAAACCATTAGAAGTCATTAAAGAGACTTTGGTAAAAGCCATATACTGTTATCGATCAATAGAAGAATTATTTAATGTTCTTAGTAGACTTGCTACAGCCATCAGATTTTTGAGATTTTCATAAGTTCGTACAGCATATCACCAAAATTATTCAATCACATTGACCTACTCTCTTTTCCACTAGGGAGGCTTAAAAATCTCGATATCACAGCGCAGAGAAAGTATTAATTTTTGGAAATTTTGGCATGTAGCACTATTATTGTGGTCATCATATCATCTAGTAGTATACTACTCCCAAAAGTTCCATGAAATAGAGGTAATAGCAAATGTAACTCACAGTGCCGTTCCAATCTGCTCGGTAGACCTCACCATATGATCCTGCAATATAAATCGTATTCCGGTAAGTCCTACATTCTATGACTGTAAAACCCATTAAACATAAAATAAAAAGAATTCAATCAACTAAGCTAGCTCCTATTCTTAAATCCATTGCACCAAAAAGCAGGTTTAACCTATTTCACAAAAATCATTTGCAGCTATCAAGTCTAGCAGATTTGCAAAATCCTGCTCAGATAAAATGCGAAGCATATTGGATTGTCCTGTAATACTGCGCTAAGTCAAATGCCAGTTTAGGCAGGAGATATTTTCTGTTGATAGGTTTAGCTGAGAGTAGGATACACTGTCAAATAACTCATATATCTTTTGCTGATTAGATTCAGCTTTTCATACTATACGTCCAGCCAATAAAAAAAGAAACAGGATATACAGGCCAGCATTTGTGTAATTGTGTTACAAGCTGTATCACGTTAATAATTGAAATACAATATCCAAAACTTGAAAGAACAAGAGAAACCAGAGCAAGATATGTATAAAAATGAACAAGATTAACTGTGTTATTATGAGACCTACCAATACCAATGCGTTCACCAATTTGAAGATCCTCCCATGGAATTTCCCATTCTGAAACCTCCCTTAACGTAGGATGAATCTTCTCACTGTGAACCTTGTGAATCAAATGCAAGTCACAACCTGTGGTTTCGTTCAATTCCAATGGAAATTCTTTATTGAAATCCATATCAGAAGTCCTTTGTATTAGTTTCTCATCTGCGGCCAAGACATTTTCTACCTGGATCTGGAAAAACTCATTAGCAGAGCAGAAGGAAGACTCACGAACTTGTATCCGATCATTACCAACAAGAAATCCCTCACTTGAAGCACCAGAGGAAGATGCAGCATTAGGTTTTATGGCATTCATTTCCAACTCTATCTGATGTTTAACCATTTGCTTTTGTCCAAGATTGGAATTAATGTTTTCCAAAGTCCCCATGCCAGAGGATACCAGGCAGTGCTCATTTCTTGACAACTCATTTGAATGGCAGCTAGCAGCAGCATCTACATTTATCCCTTTCACTACTTGTTCAGACATACTTTGTTCACAAAGATCATGTGAATTAATATCCACGAATAAATCTGGAGGAGGTGATGCACCACTCTCCAACAAAACAGCATGTAATTTCTGAGCAAATTCTGGGTCCTTTGCTGCACTAATAACATACTTAGAAACATTTTTAACCTTTCTCTTTTGCGCTGATGATGGTTTTTCATGAATTCCAGAAGAGCTTTCACGAGATTTAGGTGCCAAGGGAAGAAGCTTCCCAAACTCCCGTTCAGATCTCTCAGAGACAGCTCTTCCGGCATTGCTCTTCTCATCTTCATTTGCCTGACTGCTGACAAATTCTTTTGACCTCGTGGCACTGACTTTAGGGCCTGTCTCAAGAGCAGCTGAAACTACCACATTTCCAATTCCTTCGTCGAGCAGCAAACATGAATCCTGAGAGGCTTCAGTACGATTAGCAAAGCCCCTTACATCCAGTGCAGAATTCAGGAGGTGACAGCTTGGTACTTCAGCAGGAATTAGTGTCCCAGGAGCACCCATCAGATCAATAATATATTCACTGCATTTTTTCAGATTATTATTTACATCAGCAAAACTTGTGCCAATACAAAACTGAACTTTTCTCTTTGACTAGACAGCAAAACTGCATAAAGGCTAAAGCAGAAGACAGGATGGAACTGAAAAACCCACAAACTCAAAACTTATGTGCATTTAGCATAAAGGAAAGAACTCGTATCAACTCAAGAACAGGGGTAACCAGAAAATTTTAAGCGGTATGACACAATGCTGAGGGATTAACTCAACAAAAAGGACCCTAATATGCACAAATTGTAGAAATGCATTGCATGGTCACCAAAACCAAAGATTGAAGAATTTGTAGATCAGAGCTGGAGGAAAGTACCTTCCGTTATTGATTCTAACCAAGTTCACAGCTCCATCATCAGTACCAGTGTAATAGCTTCCTTTGACCAGCATGCATGGGAGATTAATTCTATCAGCGAGAACCTGGAACCAGAGGCATGAAACAATTTCCTTATAAAAGTTCCACACACATTTATCCTTAATGCAAGGTAAAATTAGATAAAAATGGCAAGATAAATGACAAGCAAAAAAGCAAGTGAAACAAAAGTCATAAAGCAAAATTGAAAGAGGGGGAGTGATGTAGACATTAGTTAAGCTAAAAGTAAAACATCCTTCAGGAGTTAGTTTAATTTATGGAAATAAGATGAGTCAAGGGTTTTTATAACCTTAAAAAGCAGGGCTCTGTGGCGAGAAAGTCCAACATCAAGCCGTCCAATTGGAAGAATGATAGTGCTAAGAGAATTCCGTAAATCATAACTTCTCGAGGTCCACATTCTCAACATATCTTCAGCATCAGCAACGGGACCACCCATTCTATTAACAACTATTTCTGCAATCTTCTGAATCATGCCGCTTAAAACTGGGCCACGGCCAAAAGCTTGGGACTGTACATATATGCTATACACTCTTTTCTCAAGTTCTTGCAGTTCAGGATCAAGCAACCTGTTAACCAAAATTACTTCATAATCAACATTATCTAACACTGATACTGCTTGAAGATCAACCAAAGACGGCATCTTCCCTTGGGAACCCATAGCAGAGGCAATGCCATACACATCATAAAATCCATCCACAATTTTTTCATCGTAGTTTACAACATTATAATTCTGCAAACAACACAACATAGAAATTAGTTTTCTTTTTCTCAAGAAAAAGAAACAAATATATCAACTAATGGGTTCTAGAACTTGTCTAGACATGAACAAGAACCTATCAACCTGTACAGCATTGATAAACCAAAAGAAGAAAATGGATTAATTTTGATTAATCAACATAAAAAAAATCCATAATGAAAACCAACATTAATGAGTATTCATATGATCATATCCATATTGAAATTTACAATAGAACATCTCGCCATAATAATTGAACCAATAAACGAATCGAATCATAGTAATGGAAAAGGCAACATATTAATAAAGCAATATATATATATATATATATAACTTCTCAAAGAAGCGTACATGTAAAGTTTGTGGCAAAAAAAAAAAAAGAAAAAAAGGAAAAAGTTTCAATACTAGCTATGGTTAAAAAAGGACTCGGCAATACATAGCAGAGATTTAAAAAAAGCAAACTACCATGCCTAAATGATAAAGTAAATTTTCATATAAAGGAACACAATCTATAGGCGGCAAGCGTCGAGCAAAACTTCACACAGTTAAAAAATGAGAAATTATCAGATAAAAATGAATAAAACCAATAAGGATGTACCAACTGCTATACTTAGCAAAACTTCAATTAATAGTGGTAGCAAGATTAATCGAGCTTGACATGAAAATCAAAAGCATCTGTAAACAAAAACAATGGAAGAAGGATTTAACAAGTGAACTTTTATCCCAATCAATCCATGACTAATGAGAATGAAATCAAAGCTAAAAATTTCCAAGATTATTACTGGAAAGAAGCCATCTGGTAATGAGATCCGCATTGAAAACTCCTCGTATTAAAATACAAATGAAAAAAAATATATTTGTTATTATAAAGTGGTAACATGAAATGCAATAAGAATTTATTAATTAAAGATACTAATTCCCCCCACCCTCTCCCCCCCAAAAAAAAAAGGTGAAGGTATCAATGAAATGACCTCATAAACAAATTAAGGGTAAAAAATAAAAATAATTGGCTATTAAAACCGGTTCAAACAGGAAATGGAATTTCGAAAACCTAAAATGAGAAACCTGATTATATAAAAAAAAAATTAATAGGAAAGAATATATTACCCAATAACGAAGCGAGAGGAACTCAAGAAACGCGCTGGTGTCGGTGCCGGCGAGGCTAATCCTTTTAGCGGCGTCTATCTGAGCTGTCTCGGGATCCGAGGCACTGATCGCCAAAGCCAACTGCATCTGAAACTCTTCTTCCAATAAATTAAAATCCACCTCATCATCAGCCGTCCGATCTCCGCCGACCGATTCAACGGCCCCGATTCTCCCCATTGTCCCTGAACTAACCGAAGACGACGAAGAAGAAGCCGTCGTTACCGGTACCATCACGTTCGTCGAGTTCCAGTTGGAATTCGAGTTCGGACTCGGGCTGGGACTTGGGCTGATCACGGGCCGCGACTCCGCCAATCGTTGGTGCTCATTTAAACCACCGCCGATATGGAATTTTCTTAAAAGATGCTTCATTTTCGTCATCGATCATCAACGGCGACCTTTTTTTCTCTCTCTTTTTTCTTTTTAAGAAAAAAATAAATTGAATTTTTTCACATAGTATTTTTTTTTTCCGATTGTTTTTATTATTATTATTATTTTGTTTTTGCTTTCGCTGCTCCTAATTTCTATTCTATCTACAGGCTTAACCTACGCTCACTACTTTCAAAGCCGATTCGCTTATCCTGCGCACCCTTCTCCACACTCCAAGCCAAAACACCATGAAAGACTTGAATTAAACGGTCACACATTCCCTCCAATAGACACTTACAAAAATAATAAACTAAAAAGACATGTTTTTACACCATTTTTAGCCTAAAATATCGACCGCACTTTTGACGCTTATCTGTTTTCACACATATGTTTCTCACCGACTTCCTTTCGTTTCAACCATTTGATCAATTTGCGGAGTTCTTGATTTGGTCAAAATTCAATAATAATAATAATAATAATAATAGATAAATAAATAAGCAAATTATGAGATAATTTTTAGTAAATTGATAGCATTTGATTGGTTTCCTGGAGAAATTGCTGGCATGATTAATTTACGTTGGTAGAAAAACAAGTACAATTGAAAAAATCGAATCAAATAATATTTTCAGTGTCGCCGACCATTGCATTTATTTATTTTTTTTAACAACTGTAAATGATTCTTAATAATTTCTTTAATAATTGTAATTACCTAATTATATCTCACTCTATTCGACTCTGAATTAAAATCAAACGCATTGCCAATAAATTAAATAATTTTAATTCAAAAACTTACTTATTAAGTTTTGCAATAAATATTAAATAATTTATTTATAACATATGAAAATTAGCATTTATAGTAGGTAGAAGTGTAGGATGAGAAAGAGAGGAGAGTGAGCATTATCACTAATGCACCTGCAATGCTTGGAATAATCCTCCATTGAACCGCGTAATATGAAAATTTCACCTTTAATTTTTTTATTTTTAATTTTGCTGGTGTATTTTATTATTAATTTTAATTTTATTAATAAAAATGATAAAATTAAAAATTTTGATAAACAATTATGTCAATACATATGATAAAAGAATCTGTGTTTGATATACTAATATAAAATTTTTTTAACTCTATAATTTATGTTAAAAATCAGTTACATATCCCATTTTCGTTTTAATTTTTTAATATGTTATAAAAATATATATGTTAGCTCATTAACTTTACTTCTAGCATTTAAAAACTCGATCCATAGTAGGTCAAATAATCCCTTTGATAGCCAAATTCATCATATGCTTTTCAATTGTATTGAATTATGAACAAAAAAAAAGAAAGGAAATTGATTTCAAAATATATATTTATGAAATGATTTTTTTTTGCCAATTCTATTAATTTATATTCAAAATTCAATAAAATTTAAATATAATTGAAATACATTGACAAAACAAAATATTTTTTAAATAATATTTTTAAACGTCGTAAATGAAATAATGTATAAAAAAAATGTAAACTTTTGACAAATTATTTAAAATATATTTTAATTAATATTAATATTTTATAATAAATTAAATTTAATCAAATTCGTATTAAAACAAATAATTCAATTTTTTAAACTAATTTAATGAAAAGACCCCTTTCGTAGACGTTGACTTGTGGTGCAAGTTGGTAAAGATGTGCCTCTCGGGAATGGCCGAGAATATTTCAAGAAAAATAGAGATTTTGTAATTTTTTTATTTTAAAAAATAATATATTGTGTGTTAAATAAAGTAATTAATAGCGTATTAGTTGATATATTATTTTTATTTTAACATAAGTATATATCGGTCTAATGTAATTTAATGTATTCTTTCGGATTTATCAAAATTTAAATATTTTTAATTTATATATATATAAAATATTTTAAAATATGAAATAAATAAGATTATATAAATTTTATATATTAAATATTCATTAATTATATAAAATTTTATAAAAAATTTTATCAAATATAAAAAATTTAATATTAGTTTAATAGTAAAGTTGAAATTTTTTAATGATTATTAAATTTATGAATAATTATGTCTAATATTCATCAAATTTATGAGTAATTATATAATATTTATGAGATTTAAAATCAATATTGATTTAATTTTTTTACACGTTTATATTATGTACTGATCAGTACAGTTATTTTCAACTAATATTACCGAAACAGACTTATACTTATAAAAACAGTCGGTATAAATTAAAACTAAAATAAAAATAAAATTAATAATCTTCAATATCATTATATGTCGAAACTAATATATATCGATTAATATAATCGATATCAATATGGCATCAATAACACTAATGGTTAAATTCATCGAACAAAATGCTCGAGTTATCGTTTTACACTTTGGGTTTATCACAAGGAAACTGTCATTAAGCAAATGTCATTCAAAAAGACTTTTCCCAGTTTATCTTATAAAAAATATTTAAATATTAAATCGAATTCTGAACAAAATTTTTGACGTCAAACTTCACGGTAGCTTTCCAGATTCTGGTATTGCAACGTTTTTAAGTGGTACAATTCCTTACATAATGGGAAGAGCTTTTCGTGGAAGAATTAATTGAAAAGATTTTAATTAGTTATATGTATTAAAATTTAAAAATTTTAAATATAAATTATTTTGATTTAAATTTTAAAATAATTAAATTATTTTTATTATATTTATTTTGAATTTAAAAAAAAAGAAAATATTAAAATGGAATCTTGATTTGTTGATAATAAAATCATTGAATTTCAATTAAATTGATTAACTGATATAATTTACCAACATAATTTAGATCACTTAAGAATAATCTTGTAATTGAATTTAGTTAATAATTAAAAATTTGATTCAGTTGCTAGCTGAACAAATTTAATGCATAAGTAGGTTTATAATTTTGTATAATATAATTATGTGATACAAATATAATATTTAAAAAATTATATAAATATAATATAAATAGATAAAATTATATAATAAACGACCAAAACTAGAACGAGACAGGTTGGTGACAGAATAGGCTGGCAAGAACGTAGCAGACTAGCAGTGTGACATTGACTGTGCCTTAAAGTGTCTGCACGGAACATTAGGTAAAGGTTGGCAATGAACTGGGGTTAGAGAAGAGCCACCTGGAATTTGACTGAGGGAGTTGATTTTCAATCCCGTAGTAACTGTTGAAGGAAATCAATAATCTCGACTCCAATCCCATCAGTATTTCTTCCAATGAAAAGCATGGTGATTTGGATATAAAAAATGTAGCTAAGTTACAGAGCGATATTCTTGGCTCTGAAAAAATGAAAATGCTTATCAAGTTAATAGGATTTTCTTGTTCAAAGTTGGATGGATACATTGATTTTTAAAGTTGATAAAACTTTTCATATTCAAAGCTGTATTCTTTGACCGAAAACTAAATATTGATTTCCTTAATGAAAGTTGAATGCATACAAGAAAAGTTTCTAAACTCAAAACCTGTGGAACTTTCAAACTCTGCTGTTGATGTAAGCTTTCTTCTTGTTTTCATTATGCAAAGTGCTTGTCTATTGTTGCTTTTTATATAATCAGCTAAGAAAACCAGTTGTTTGGAATCTGAATTGCGGTACAACTTCCTTGACAGATACAGAATAGAGCAACCTCTAATTACAGCATTTGAAGTTGCAAATCAGCAACAATTTTGTTTATTGAAGCAAATGGTTATAAAAGTATATCAATCAAATGAAATTCAGAGTTGTAGCTGAGCATATGCAAATGGTGGAAAAATACTTATGTACATGAACATGAGCCAGAAAGACGTTGGACTTAATTTTTTCTTTTTCCTTTAATTCCTCTTGATGGACCAAGAAGGTGTTGGTTTCCATATCCATCTTTCGTGAAGAACAATAACGGATCAGCGGGCCGATTAGGCATTGGCTGCAGCCTCCTCTTCGACCATCTGCGATACGGGGAGAAGGGTGCAGATGACGTTGCGATCACCGTACACATTGTCAACACGTCCTGATACAAGCAATGCAAAAGAAGCATGCAGTTGTCAGCATAAATAAGCAGAGGCTAACGAATAAACATGCAAATTCATGCTCAGCATAGTGCTTCAATATTCATAATGCCAAACTCAAGGCAAATCAATGTAACATTGTAAATGTTGCCTGAAAAAAGATTTAAAAGCAATCAATTGCATAACCAAGTTCGTCAATGTGCACTTAAAAAGTTTTAAAAATAACAAGTTAACTCACATTCTGCAGAGATTAATCAACAGTTCAGGACGTGAATGATGATGAAAATATCGAAGTATGGGGAAAAGTACAAATAAAGGCAACTGATTTGGAAGAAAAAGGGGATGTTTGCGCGTACCTGTAGTGGGCCAGAACTTAGCATTACGAAGCCAGGAAGCAGGGAAGGCAGCATATTCTCGAGAATATGGCTTCGTCCATGCATCTCCCATGAGCAAAGATGGTGGATGCGGAGCTCCCTGCACGTGAATATTTTAGACTCGCTCCGAAAGCTCATGAATATAAATCTATGCTTGCAGCATTAGAGTCATCAAAGTATAAATAGATCATTGCTTATAGTTGTCTAAAATAAAGACGAAAAAATATGGTGAAGACAAAAGCCATTTCACCTTCAGAACATTGTTGTGTATATCAGCCTTTCCGTTCTCAATCTGAGCAATTTCTTCCCTAATGGAGATAAGAGCATCACAGAACCTATCCAGCTCCGCCTGCAAAAGATATTAAACATGGATGTGCGAGAGAGAGAGAGAGAGAGAGAGAGAGAGAGAGAGAGAGAGAGAGGATGAATATCGAATGTTGGTAGACAAAAAGATACTTGGTGAATTATACCTTGCTTTCACTTTCGGTAGGTTCAATCATTAGTGTGCCTGGAACGGGCCATGACATTGTAGGAGCACGGAATCCGTAGTCCATAAGACGTTTGGCAACGTCTTCAGGCTCTATTCCAGCGGTATTCTACAGCAATGGTTGGCTTGCAATCAGTCATGGAAAGAAACAGAAGGCTAAAGGAGAAGAAAGTTGAAAAAAGTTGTATACCATAATTACCTTAAAGCCTCTTAAATCCACTATGAATTCATGAGCAACAGTTCCATTGACACCACGGAAAAGAATGGGGTAGTGGTTCTGAAAACCCAAATCAATTACCAAAAGAGAAAAATGGGAAAGTTGAGATTATCAAAAGCTTGGATAGAAGCAATAACACATAACGTCAAGCTTGCAATTGTCATGGTTATTTTACTACAATAAATACCCTTTGTTTATATAAGTACAACAAAAAAGTAAAAGAGATATATGTGTGTGTGTGTCTGTGTGTTAAAGCAAAAATGAGAAATATCACCATTATAATAAGAAAAAGCCACTTTTAAACTTCTTTCACTTGCCAAAATGGTAAAAGAGAGGTCATGCTTTTTGATGAAGATCAAAATGCATTTTGATTTCTACAGATTATAAGCTCGGAGTTTCAAGGAAAAAGGCAGGTACCTCCAAGCGTTTTGCCATGTAGTTTGCATTCAAAATAGCAATCTTTGAAGCTTCAGTGAGTCCCTTGGACCCCATCATAGCTATATAAGTGTATGAAATCGGCAAAATAAGTGCAGAGCCCCAAGGTGCGGCAGAAATGGTACCAAGAGGGTATGATTTGTCAGGGGATGGGATACCTCCAGTAGGTACCTACGGTATGATTATAAAGAAATCGATATTGGATGGAAATATCTTGCGACAGAAGAATACACCACTAGATGCCACTCGCGATGTGATGTCAGTGGTAAATGGTGATTACTAATAGCCCCTGATAACATAATGTGAATGATATGCTCAAAATTTCAGGGGCAATTATGCCTATAGAATTATGATAATACTGCTAATTAGCGAATCCCAAAGACAAGATGCCAAAATGAAATCCAGCCCGAACCAACTTCTAGGATGCAATTCTTTCACAGGAATGTTTAAAGATTCATAAGACGAACATGACAAAGCCAAAGACATTTGTACATATACATGCATATGTAGGTCTCAAGGAGTATACCACAGGATGTGAAGGCAGAAAAGGTGCCTAATGCTTCTTGACACCAATAGGTCCCATGCCAGGTCCACCTCCACCATGCGGAATGCAGAAGGTTTTGTGGAGATTCAGGTGGCAAACATCTGCTCCAATAAAACCTGGACTTGTCAAACCCACCTGTAAGAAAAAACATATAGTTTTCTTTAGAAAAAGTAAGCAAAAAAAAATGTTAAAATAAGTTTAAAAAAGATACCTGGGCATTCATGTTAGCCCCATCCATGTACACTTGACCCCCATTGTCATGGATTATTTTACATATCTCATCGATCCCTTCTTCATACACTCCATGGGTTGAAGGATAAGTTACCTGGAATTGAAATAATAATTTGTATTTTGCACGAGCAATTTCCCGGCCTTCAAAAGAATCGTAAAAATTAATGTACTCATTCATACCATAAGAGCAGATAACTTGTCCTTGTTAGCTTCAGCAGCTTTCCTTAATTCTTCAATGTTGATGTTACCCTTGGAATCAGTTCCTACAGAAACAATTTTCATCCCACACATAGCAGCACTAGCAGGATTTGTCCCATGAGCCGAAACAGGTATGATACACACATTCCGGTGATGGTCTCCTCTTGACTGCAGTATTCGTCCAGAGTATGTGTCAGCATAATTAATAGAAGCATCGTATGAGTACAAGGATTACCTTTTCTTTTAGTGAAAAAGATTATATATAAGTGAATTAGTGTCACTTACCAAATGATATGCACGGATAACCATTAGTCCAGCATACTCGCCAGCAGCACCAGCATTAGGTTGCAAAGAGAAAGAGTCAAACCCAGTGATGGTACATAATAGTTCACCCAAATTATTGAACATCTCCTAATAAAATAAAGAACCATAACTTGTCAATAAACTGAAGATTTAAACTTACTCTTGACTACATGAAATAAAAAAATAATAATAAAAATCAAGAAGTTCTACATTATGAGATATTTGCGAATAAGCACCTGATAACCCTGAGCCTGCTCGGTAGGGGCAAAAGGGTGGATGTCAGTGAAACCAGGCCATGTCACAGGCATCATTTCAGCTGTTGCATTTAGTTTCATCGTACAAGATCCCAACGGAATCATACTGTGACACAATGAGAGATCCTTTGACTGTAACCTGTGAATGTATCGTAGCAACTCATGTTCTGTGTGATACCTGAAAAGAAAACAAATAAAAGGTGAGAAAGGCACATTTGATTTATAAGCTAAAAGTAGTTCATGTTTTCATGGAACTGGCATACGTGTTAAATATCGGGTGGATAAGGTATGGGCTCCGTCTTAATAGTCCAGAAGGAATTACATTCTCAACCCCCGGCGCAAGAGATGCAGCAGTGAATGAAAACTGAAAGTTAAGGTAGAGTTGAGATGCTAAGTCAAAAGGCAAAAAATATTTATTATAAATATACATATGTGTGTGTCTGTGAACATTATCAGTATGGAACAGATTATTAGCACTCACTGGTTTGCCACCAGCAAATACTTTGAAAAGCTTGTCCACATCATCCAAGGTAGTTGTTTCATCAAATGAAACAGTTATCTGAAAATTAACCAAGGTCTCGATAATCTCACAATATATGACAATATTTGACCAGATAAAAAAAAATCAAAGATGCAATTCGACTCACAGTTTTGGCATCTAGAACCCGCAAATTAATTTCACTCTTGTAAGCAACGTCAGCTATTGCATGTGCATCAGCACACATAACCTTCACAGTATCAAAGAAGGGAAGGTCCTGGACTTCCACAGTGCCAAGTTCTTTCAGTCCCAAAGCAAATACCCCAGCAAGACCATGAACACGTTGCGCAATTGTTTTTAGGCCCTCAGGTCCATGGTAGATAGCATACATAGCGGCCATGTTTGCTAGTAGTGCCTAGATAAAACGAAATATCAAACCAAAAAAGGAAAAGACAATAAATTTAGAAAAAAGAGAATTATGTACTACTAGCATTATCCTGACAATAAGTTATGCCCTTCAAAACTTTTAAAAGCTTAGCGTTTCAAGAGTTTTCTCTAACCCTCTATAAAAGTAGTTCCTATAGGAAAACTTAAAATTAATCAGATGAGATCAACAATGAATCTCTTACTTGAGCAGTGCAGATGTTACTGGTAGCTTTGTCCCGGCGAATATGTTGCTCCCTGGTTTGCATTGCCATACGCAAAGCAGGCTTCCCTGAAGAATCAACACTAACACCAATAATTCGCCCTGGCATCAACCTCTTATACTCTTGGGAAGTAGCCAAAAATGCAGCATGAGGGCCACCATACCCCATTGGCACCCCAAATCTTTGTGCTGAGCCAATAACAATGTCTGCTCCCAGTTCACCTGGGGGCTTCAACATTGTCAATGCCAACAAATCAGTTGCCATAACAACCTTAACACCATTAGCATGAGCATTCTTAACAAACTCTCCATAGTCCAAAATTTCACCCTCGGTACCAGGATACTGAACCAAAACCCCACAAACATCACCAGAGCTGTAATCAATAGCTTTAAGATCCGTAGTAACCACTTTAAGATCAAAACCATCTGCTCTGGTCTTACAAATATCAATAGTCTGTGGGTGACAATTGTTAGCAATGATAAAAGTCTTCTTTTTTCCTTTCAGTATATTGTTACACATGGCCATTGCCTCAGCAGCAGCAGTTCCCTCATCAAGCAATGAAGCATTCGACATAGGCAATCCAGTAAGATCCGTAATCATAGTTTGGAAATTAAGCAAAGACTCGAGACGCCCTTGAGATATCTCTGCTTGGTAAGGAGTGTATTGAGTGTACCAAGCTGGATTCTCCATTATATTCCTCAAAATCACAGGGGGTACATGAGTGTTATAATAACCCATTCCAATGAAAGACTTGAAAATCTTATTCTTTGATTCCAAATATTTCATGTGTTTTATCATTTGGCCCTCAGTTAACCCCTCATCAAACTTAGAAAACTCCATGGAATCAATACGTATAGCTTTAGGCACAGTTGCATCAATAAGGGAATCGAGGCCATCAAATCCACACGACTCAGCCATTTTGGTCTGCTCTTCAGGGGCTGCAGAGTTATGGCGGCGGGGAAAAGAATCACTTGGTTTCAATGCCTCGACAGAAATGGATCGAACTTGGGACCCAACACCAAACCCAATATTGATCGACACATTTCTAGTCCCCAACAAATCTGATCTACGATAACTCTTAGAACCAAATGGTGACAGCGAAGATACATACCTCGAAGGTATGTACGTAACAGGTGATCTAGAGCTCATTTCACCATAGCGTGATTGCTTAGCTTCATTAACCAAACGTTTCAAGATTGCCCTGCTAGCCACCCTCCTTGCACGCTCCATGAAAGAGTCTCCACCCCCCCCCCCTTTTTTCAAGGCTCCTGGTAATGGTAATGTAAGGAAGAAGAAACAAAAATAGAAACTTGGGTTATTGAGAGGAAAGGCTAAAGATTTATTTTTTGTTTCATTGGGTTAGTGAGAGGAGAGGAGTTGGTGGAATACTGGAACAAAATTTGTTTGCATATATATGGTTGTCCATAAATAATTAATAATAAAAATTTATAAAGTTCTTATTTTTATAGGAAAAAAATAAAGACTTTTGTGGGCTTCAAAGTATGGTAGTGGGTTGGTGGGTCAGTGACTCTACACCCATCAAGAAAAAGACATGAAATCCGCCAAAAAAAAGAAGAACATCACAAATCTCCAAAAGAAAATGAATGGAAGTAATTGCGGGAAAACAGATTGAGATTCAATGGATCAAAATTCACTACGCCCTCTTGATTCAGACAAAAATTTTCTATCTTTTTCATTTTCTCTCTCTTTTCTCTTTTCTTTTTTTTTTTTTTTAATGAAGCTTGGAGATTCTATGTTGGCAGAATCTCTCTCACAATCTAAAGCTTATCCCTCAGCATCACTTCCACCTCATATGTAATGGCCATTGGAGACCCCTGGAGAAACCATCACACTCTGAAAGTACGACTCTGAAACGAAACTGAACTGATAGGAGAGTCAGATTTTGTTCTTGCTTCTTTGGGTAGATCCGGCATTAGCTGATGCAAATTAGGACCCTTTGATTGAAATTAGACGGTAGACATTCTGCTAGTTTCTTACCATTGTTGGAGGTTGGTTGCTTGGAATTGGAACATCGAATCTGGGTTAAAGTACTTGGACCTCTTTGTACTATACAATCTACTACAATTTGATCTTTTTACTAAATATTTGAAATAATTTAATTTTTTATTATTAAAATAATAGTAAAAAGATAAAATTAAAAATTAATCTAACGAAATTTATTAAAAATATTTGACATCACAGTTTAATTTCGATAAAATATTAATATATTTACTTTTAAATAATATTAATAAATTAAATGATTAATATATAATTAAATATCACGTCATCCACTTGATATTTTTCAATTGATTATCTCATTAAAATTTGACATGTCAAATTATTAATATAAAAATTTACAACAGAATTAAAATATATATAATGAAGTTAAAGCAATTGAAAAGACAAAACACCTGGATCTCTAAATCAAGAACACCCAAAGCCACAAAACCCTAACAAATCGACCCGACTAAACTTTCAAAATTTCTTCTCAACCAGTAATTCCCAAACATTCCCTAAAATCGCAATCCCAAAAGTTGTTTGCAAATAGTCTTAAAAAAAAAAAATTTTCCTTGCAGTTTGTGTTTTTGAATATTCCCTTCGGCTTTAAGTCATAAAAGCAGCAGAATAATCATGTTGCTTGGATTAAAAAAAAAAAATTAAACATGGGTTATGATCATGATTCTGTGGCTAGTTTAGTTTATCATTGATCAATCCAAGTATGATCGTGACGTAACTCACGAGAGACTGCACATTTGATTTAGCTTTCTGATTTTGAACCCTTTTACACTAATCCACTCAATTGTCAACATTTTTTTTTCTTTTTTTCCTCTTCGGAGAAAGGAATCGAATACCTGAGTACATATTCAAATATATAAATTTTATATAAAATTATGAAAATAAATAAATTTAATTTAATTTTATATTTATATAAATATATTTTTTTCATATACAAAGAAATACAATTCTAAAATTACATAAACGACGTCTTTTCGTAAAACCCAATCACGTATCGTGATGGAAACGTAAACTTTGGACTCTTAATTATGTAGTTTTCATGGGTATGATTTTGCTTATATCTCAAATCCTTTTAAGCAGGGTTGATGCGATTCGTAGGGGTGAGCATAAGTCAGTTCAAATCGATTTAATTGATTTAATCGATGAAATTTGATTAATTCAGTTTGGTTAAATCGATTCAATGGTTATGTCGATTTTTTATGTCGGTTTATTTGATTAATTCGGTCGGTTATCGGTTAGTAAAATTATAACCGAATTAATCAAACTTTTAATATTTAATATTGCATAATATTATGATACGGATAATAACATAAAATCACTAATGCTCAAATCATTTTGATAGCTTTACCGTTAAAGTAATTAGATCACACGATAATTTTACAATTGATGTTAAATGCTATTTTTTACGGTTATTATATTAAATTTTTAATGCATTAAAATTAATAGGATTAACTATTAATGATTTCATTTAATATACAATATTTTTTTAAATAATAATTTAATTATTTATGAAGAAGAAATTATAAAAATGCTTTTAAATTTAAAAATAGAAAATAATTTGGCTTGAGAATAACGTGCAAGAACTATTAAAAAGGACAGCAGGATTTTTATGTCAAAGAAGTTAGTTGTTGGCATTGAGGAACATGATTGGAAAAAAACAGGAGGGTTTTGATGTTAAAGAAGTTAGTTGTTGGCATTGAGGAACATGATTGGAAAAAAAACATATATATATATATATATATATATATATATATATAGTCGTTTGTTAAGGAAAATAAGGGACAACATGTCAAAGAAAGCCCAGAGTTTCAATGTAAACAAAAAAAAAAAAAAAAAATCAAATAGGTCCAAAAGTCCGAACATAATTGAGATATGTGTTGGAGTTTAGCTGTGTTAGGTCTCCCTTTTGGGCTTCTGCCCCCAGCCCTTATTAGCTTTGGAGATTCCGTTAATCGAACTTTGATTTTATAAAAAATAATAAAAAAATTTTCTTACAAAAGTAAAGTATAATATTATACATTTAAAAAAGAAAAATATGTTTACAATGTCAAATCTCTAGATGAATAGATATTATTATAAAAATTTATATTTATTTCATTTGATGGATAAAATTTGATTTACAAAAAATGATAAAAATTTTTTTTACAAAATTAAAACATCAATATCATGTATTCTCACGTAAAAAATAAATTTACAATAACAAATCTTAAAAACAATAAAAATTATTATAATATAAAATATATAAATATAATAAAAATAATTAATATATTAAAATTTATATAAAATATTTTTAATATAATATAATTACATAAATTATTAAATTTGTCAAAGTTTTAAAATTTTATGCTGTCATTAAATTAAAATCGACTTGTCAGTTTAAAAAAACAAAAGGTGTAGAATTATTGTCATTTTGAATTGGGCACTTTGCACCCACCAAAAAGACACCTAAAAAGAACCTAATAGGCTATAACTAAAAAACATTGTTTGATTAACTTTTTATTTCTGTCCTTTTAATGGCCATTGATATTTGTCGGTGGTGATAACATTTGTTTTCGAGTATATGGCTTTGTTTTCAAACATTCAAATATAAAAATTAAAAAAAAATAAAGAAAAAAGAAAAAAATAAACAAATAAAACGAATAATCAGCTCTTACTTCATTCAGCATAAAAAAGTTGGTAATCAATGACAAAAACCAAGTACAATCTATATTATATAAATTTAAAATATTCTTTTAAATATAAATATATTTAATTTTTTTATAAATTATATTATATTTTTTAATTTAAATATATTGACCAAATATAAATATTTTAAAAATAAAAAAATTCAAATAATGCAAAGTACAAATAAGATTCCATTGCCTCAGTTGTTAAACATTAAAATAAATATGCAAAGAAATAAATTTGAAGGAAGACGACAATAGAGAATGTGATTTGAAGTGATTGTATTTTCTTTTAAAAAGGTCAAAAACGGCGCCGTTTGGAAGGGAGCTGTAAATGCGATCTCTGTCAACTTCCTTTAATGCCAGGCAGCTATAAACTTCACATTTATTCACGCGCTGACCCACCCCTCTCAACACCAGCACGTGCCTTTCTAAATCCTCCAAAATTAAAAAAAAAAAATAGCCAAATAAAAATAAATATCCTTTTGCACATTTTAAAACAATACAATAGATAACCAAAAAAATAAAGGTTAAAAATAAATAAAAGAAGTTATTCTGTAATTATTGGTTAAGGATAGAAGTATTTATGAATCGAATTATGGTATAAATATTTTTTTATTAAGTTTAGATTATTATAGAGCTTATATAATTATTTAAAATATTATTAAAAATTATTTTTTTTATTTTTTGTAATTAAATTAGATAAAAATTTATTATATAAACAATAGTTCACCTTGAGTTGGGTTAGCCTAAAGTATAAAAATACTAATCCAAATTTGATTTAATATAAACTAAATTTTGGATTAAACGGATTGTTTGATCATGAATATGACTAATTAATTACATTAATATAATTTTTAAAAGTAATTATTTTTATATAATTTTTAATTAAAATAATATAATTTGAATTGTGATATCGAATATAAAAAAAGTTATATATTTTAAGATTATAAAAAAATTGAGCCTTCTCCAAAACATTATAAGTCAAAGATAAAAGGAGAAAATCCTCCTCCTTTATACAAAATTTCTATTGTAATTGTAACTAAGAAAATGCTTAATAATCTATCATCCTTAAAGTAATGAAGTCACCATTTAAAACAATATTTTTTTAATAAAATCATCAAATGAGATGATAATTTTTTAAAATGAAACAGAAAAAAGAGGCATCATAAGCATTGCACTTACAACTAATAGGAAATTGGCCTTAACCCTCCACTATGAATTCGAGCTCCACCCTAATTTCGATTTATTTTCGACCATTTCCTTGTGCGGTTGTTTAGGTTAGGTACCATTCTCTTTTTATTTTAATTTTCCCTTAGCAAGAAACAAGAAAGCTAGTCATGTTGGAAGAATCAATGTCGACTACTGTACCTTCTTCCATCTGGGATTCCATACTCAGCTGGTTTACTCCAGCTGTTCTCTTTGTGTTCCTTAACCTTACTATTGGTACCATTTATTTTACTTCCAGCTTGGCTTCTAACAAGCCTGGTAACGGCGGTACTGGTGTTGTTGAAGGGCGACGACAACAAGAAGGAGATGAATCCGACCCAAAACTTGTTAGATCTCCATCTGTTTTACAAAGGCTGAAATCTATCGACTTTTATTCTTATAGATCCCAAGAACCTGTTACTGTCACTGCGAAAGTCCCAGATTTGGGTGGTGATTTCCATTTCTCTTTTCAACAACAAACCACCCCTGAACAAGACCCAAGGCGGCAGCAGCAGCCTTATCTCGATAGATCTCCTTCTGTTTTGCAAAGGCTTAAATCTGTAAACCTCTATCGTTACTTCTCACCGGAGCAACCCACCTTGCACAAAACCCAAGAAATGTACTCCCATTACACTCCGGAGCAAACCCGTGAGGAAGATGGTGAACAAGTGCAAGAACCCGAAGAAGTAGAAGTAGAAGCAGAAGAAAACCAAGGAAAGTTAAAGGAGGAGGAAGATGAAGGAACCCAAGGTGTCGAGCGAACCCTGGATGAAATATACAGTCAGCTGAAGGATAGTAGTCATGTTACGAGGACCAAATCCGACGCCGAAACGGCATCTGGCGAGGTACCAACTAAGCTCCCAAGGAAGATAAGGAAATCTGCTAGCGTTAAGTCTGCCTTTTCGCATTTCGAGGAAGAGGACATCTTGGAAACTCGACGGCCAGCTACAATGAGGGAATGGAAGGCTAAAGCTACCGAGGAGGACGACGAGGTGGATGCCAAAGCTGATGATTTTATCAACAAGTTTAAGCAACAGTTGCAGTTGCAAAGGATGGACTCAATCAAACGGAACAAGGAGATGGTGAAAAAAGGGAGTAGAAGGTGAAGTAAATTTCTAAATTCTTCTTGAGGGAAGCTTAGATTTTCAAACTTTTCTTTTTGGTTAATTTGGAGGTTTAAAGTATTGGGTATAATGTAAGCGTAGATCTTCTACTAGTATATTGTTTACGTCTGTTGAACTTTCTGTTCAAAAAGCATGGCCCTTTCATTTCATCTCAATGGCGTTTAGACTTTAGAATAGACTTTTATCCATTAATGTCCATCTAGCACTGATCTGGTCCATGGCGTTTAGATTATTTTTACCATTGCCATT
>JBBYHM010000025.1:1297798-1312671 GCA_038381775.1 Adansonia rubrostipa | reverse complement strand
CCATTGCCATTCCTAGCATTAGCTTTTAGCTGTTCTCTGGTCTTTTAGGCATTTTGGTGGATTTCAGACAAGACTTGTGAAACCTGTCTGGAAGTGGTTTGAAAAACTGAAAGGAGAAAATTGAAGGACTTGTTTTGTTATTGCAGCACAGCCAGAGATCTGCAGTGTTAAATGGCTTTTTTTTAAGAGCTTTTTCTTGCATATAATGGTAATAAGCACTTTGCTTCTCCATCCATTCCATCGATCCCATTGCTACCTGCAAATTGCAAACAGGGAGCAAAAGCCTTTCTAGCCCTACAATTAAGATAAGTTGATAACTTTTATTATTGTTTTTTGGAGCATGGTCCCCTGCCTGATCGATGCAGCAAGCTCATCACTATCAATACATATTGAAGCCCCTGTCCTTAGGGTAAATTAAAACTGAGGGTAAGATCTTTTTGCAAAGCATATGAAAAAGAGGTTCGCTTCCTTTTTTTTTTCCCCCCTTAACTTTAAATGCCCCTCCCAAAAAATTGCTGACTTCATCAATTAGTGCCCAGTCATTCCTCTGCTTAGCTTATCCGTATATAGGTGGCAATTTATGTACTTCATATCTTATTATATTTCGTGTTTAAATATATTATATATTTATATAAATTTTAATATATTAATAATTTAAATTATATATATGTATTATATTTATATTAAATATATTTTTATATTATATTTATATCGTATCTTATCAAAATTATCAATTCTAGTTTGAGTATCCTATAATAAGGATGCATTTAATATCTTAAAGTAATTTCAAAATGATTTAAGAAAACATTTTGGAACCCAAAATGCATATGAGTAGAGTACCCCTTCTCATCTCAAGCTTTCAACGAGTAACAAAAAAGAGAATAAATATGGTAAGGATCTAAGTATATATTATTTTAGTTGAGTTTTTGGAGTGCTAGTCCGCTGAGGTAGAGAAATTGTTTTCAAAAGCCACAGTGATGGATAAAAGAGTTGCTTTTGGTTTTTGATTTCCTGAAGCAAGTAAGGGACATAAATTAAAAAAAAAAATGTTGGGTATTTGGGGTTGATAGAATTGATTTTTATGTTGTATTTGTGGTATTTGATTCAGTTTTGATCTTAGGTGCTAGATGGAACAGACAAACGCAGAAACAGTTAACTTAAAATGAAAGTGCAGCAAGTGAATGTACTAATAAGTTAAAAGTTCCTAACAAAACTTTCAGTTTCGCTCCCAGTTGTACTTAACGTTATGCAGTGTTATTATGTATCTGTTTTTCCATCTCTCGGCTGCCAATTGTCAAAACACAGGGCAAGCATATCCGGTAATTTGTATACACGTACACATGTTTGTTTTTTCGTGTTATAAATTATTTATCATACCAAGATCTTCAATACCGTTATAATATATATATTAAATATATTTATTAATAAATATATTATGCTAGTTTATACTATAAGCTTTGATTGTGGATGATAAAATTCAGCAATTTTGGATTTTTTTTATGGTTACTCTATATATTAACTTTTTTAGTATAAATTATATCAAATGATAGAAAATATAGTACAAAAGTTATCAAAATTATACAAAGTTATCAAAATTATTTCAAAAGTTACGTATATAAAATATCATATCACAGATATAAAAATTATATTATATAAAAATGGTTATGAATTTATAGTAACTTTATTATATATTTATATTAAAATTGTTCTTTTTTAATTTTATATAATAATATATAAGATTGTAATTTAATATAATTTTATGATATAAGAGCATTATCATACCATTGATTTAATTTTTGTATTTATGATAGGAAAAACTTAATGAATGCTTATAAGGTCCCTAAAATGAAATATATATATATATATATATATATATATATAATTATTATTTTTTTAATTTTACAAAGTGATTGATTTAATGTAAAAATTTTTCAAAAAAGAATTGAATGATCAGAAAATGTTTTTAAACACCTGTAATTGGATCTTTTGTTATATTTTATTTTCATATTATATTTAGAACTATCAAATTTAAGCAAAGTCATTGATCATCGAAGGAACTTTGTTTAAAATAGTTTCTGCTTTATAGTATGACTGGTCAATGCAAATGTATTGTTTCAAGGAGAACGTAAATAATTGCCATGCACAACATGATTCCCCGCCAAACATGCCATCTAGAATCAATTCCCCATGTCTTCCAAAGTCGGTCAGAGGAGATCGAAAATGGGAAAAATAGCAAATTCAAATGCATAAATAAAACATAATAATAAAAGAGCAAAGAATAAACTATTATATTCACCTCCATATTTATACGACCCCAACGTTTTCGTTATTCTTGTTTTTTCCCTTATCTGTCAAGATCAAAGGACTATCTCTCGAGCCTCTCAAAATTCAATGGAAGGTTACAACTAATCAAGATCACATGGTAATGGGATGATGCAGCTTGAAACCTACCATGGACCACCTAGGCCTTCAGCTTCTTATGATTTCAGGTGCTATAGTGCTTCCTATAAACAGTCGTCCCAGATGGCTAACAACTATAAGCCAGTAAACAACAACAATAACAAGGGAGACTTAGAGTTGAAGAAAGGGAAGATTGCTTGTGGCTCATCTTCTTCTTTAGAGTCATGGGGCCTTGGTGACCCTGAATTCCTGAGGAAAAAGAGGGTTGCTAGCTATAAGATGTATGGTGTGGAAGGTAAGGTCAAAGGGCCCCTGAGGAGGAGCTTTAGGTGGCTAAAGATAAGTGCACACAAGTTAATTTATGGGTGGTGGTGATTCTGGGGCAGTTGGTCTTTTATTTCTTGTTGCTCTTTTCTTTACGTTTTTCTTGCTTATGTTCAAGGTATGTATGAAAAAGGTTTTTCTTTATACATATATATATATATATATTAAACACTGATTATTTAACTGTTTGTTAATAAAACTATATGGGTTCAGTTCGGTTATTAACAATATTCACTGGGGAAGGTAGGTCGTTTAAGTAGCTTTGAGCTTAGTCTTCTTCCATGGTAGTGAAGGACCATTTTTGATTTATAATTATACGTTGTGGTAGAATCTTGGCCAACTTACTTACTTCAAACTTAACAGTGTTAGCTTATTATTAGCATTTACGACTTGGTAGGGTAGAAAGAATTTTTAAAGGATAAAAAATTGAAAGAGTGAAGTAAAAAATGGAAAACATTTTTTCTTTCGATTGGTGTACTGGGTAAGATAGATATAAAAATGAAAAGAAAAAAAATTATTTACTCTCATTGCTTCGTATGATTAAAAAATACAGAAAAAACTATTATATCCTTTATAAATTAAGATTGAAGAACAAAATCTAAAAAATATAAAAAATCTTTTAACTCACATTACTCTCGTTTTTGTTCTTTTTATCTTTTTACTTTAGAATAATTTATTTATATTAATACGTATGAAAAATGATAATCTTTTTTATTTTTTTCTTTCATTTTTCTTTTCAACTAAACACATTAAAAATTTATTTTGTTTTTACTTTTTGACCTATTCATCCTTTTACTTTTTCGCTCAATCAATTATACCCTTAATACCCTCTTTGTTTCAGAAAGCCCTTGGTACATATTTGACTTCTCTTGGCTCAATATTTGAGATACAACTTCATGGAAGTGTGAGATTGCATTATGTTTCGGTCATGTGTCACAGTTGCTTCTTGTTTGTCCGGGACTTCAATGCTTTTTTTTTCTTTCAGTTGATTAACAGTGACCTACCAAAATGGCTTTGTTTAAATTGCTTTCTGGACTAGTCATATGGATTTACAGAGTTAAAACATTAGCATATAGTATTAAAACTTGCATTTATCTTCTGTTTTGTCTGCTTTCCTCCGTCCTTTGCTGTAGTACTTCGATTTAGATTAGATATTCTGAAGCCATTAACAACAGATATTATGGCAAAATTGCATATGAACTACCTTTCTGGAAAATCAGGGCAGTTTGAACGTTGAAATGCCCATTTTGGTTAAGAATCACAATGGAACAAATGCCATGCTAGGATGCTCCGTTTTCATTATTTTTTTGGTTGTTGTTACGGTGGAAAGTCATCAGGAGACTGATTAGTGATTACTGTCCGTTGAAGAGTCATAATCTCAATTGCTTCAGCAAGTTAAGAGCCTCCCTTTTCTTTCTCTCTCCTAATCCTGGTTACAAATTTTGCCATTGGCTTGAATCATGGCAGATTGTAATTATTTGACATGACTGCATCAAGCATTGGGAATCGTCAATTTATCGAATGCACCATAGTTTTGAATCATTTCAGTTTAGCTTGAACGTCTTAATCAGTCATTAATGCTATCCTGTTAAATGTTTGGATGATATAGAAAGTCATTATCTAACCCAAAGTAGATAAAAAATAGTTCTCGAGTTTTTACCAACTTGAGAAAGCTGTGCCCACGTTTCAATCAACCATCTATAAGTTGCAGCAATCAAGAATTTTAAAGTCTAAAGGGACATGGCCTAATAGCTTGCAGGACGGTTGAAAATATTGAATTTTGAATAATTTATTAATATTTAAAATTTAAATATATTAAATAATTTTTTTTAATAATAGTAATATAAATTAATTAAATTAAATTTTAAATTCGATAATTTTTAAATTTTTACTAGTAGGCAATTAGGCCACCAGCAAATGCGTCTTTCATAACACTAAAATTAAGTTGATGGTCGCAGAGAATTTGCCGAATTATGGCCTCAATCTATCCTGACAAACAAAGTGAGAAATTGTTGCTCCATTGAAATCTTTTATATCAAACCATCTTGAATCAAATTTACCTGCTAGACTATATTATATATGGCTGTAATTCCTCTTCTAATGAATTATTATAGATATTTTTTTGGGTATGACTCGAATTTGATGCTTATTGTATACTCGTACTTAGACCAAAGATTAAAATGGAAGATTCTTATAGTCGTTTTAGGATCTTACCAAATCACAAAACATGCCATCTCCTTTCTAATCGGCAGAGAGACTTTTTCCTGCTTTTAACCTCATAAAAATTGTATAAATGGATATAAATATAATTATTTTATACATTAACTGCCAGGGAAAAAGAAAATTCTATAATAAGGGTGATATGTCTCCTGTATATTATATGTAAAAGTAAAAAAAAAAAAAAAACGGACATATGTTACTTATATATTTGTTCGTAAAATGTTTTTATTATTAACGTAGAAAATAATTATCTTACATACAAAATTAGTAAAATCAAAATTGCCAAGTTTCAGACACGTTTGCATCCCACGTGGGATTGGGAATGTGCCATGGGATTGTAACTAGCAAACGGCAGCCTTTGCCCAATAAGCCAACCCCGGGGGTTAACGTAAGGCGGCGACATCCTCTAACTCTACTGGCTGATCCATAAATCCCTGTTTTTAGGTAAAAGAACAAACCCCCATCTGAAGGAGAGAGAGAAAAAAAAACAGAGATTTTCATTTTTTTTTCCAATAAGATCAATCAGAGAGATAGCAAAGAAGAGGAAGAAGAGGAAAATGTGGGAATCGATCTGTTTAACGTTGGCGGCAACGGCGGGTAATAACATAGGCAAAGTTCTTCAAAAGAAGGGCACTGTTATTCTCCCTCCTCTGTCCTTCAAGCTCAAGGCAATTTCTCTCTTTTTTATTTACCATTTTTTTGTGGGTCTTTTGTTTTCTGTTTCTGGGTATCTTTCTTTTCAATATTATTAAATGATTCATATGGTTATGAGACTTTTTTAAGCAACTGTAGCATTGGGTTTGGTCTGAAAATTTTCAATCTCTACTTTTGAGATATTGGTTATCAAAAGTTTACCATTGTGTATTTGCTTTTGGTTCTTGTTCAGCCTTAGCAATCTCAGCTTCAGATCAGGCCTGTAATGGGGTTAATAGACATTGTTCAAGAATTTTTTTTTTATAAGATAGAAGAATAATGAATTGGATTTGGTTTAATTGTTGCCTGATTGTACATGTTTTTATGTAGGTGATAAGAGCATATGCTGTTAATAAATCATGGTTGATGGGATTTCTGATGGATATATGCGGTGCCTTGTTGATGCTGAGAGCGTTATCTTTGGCTCCGGTGAATTCATTTTTTAATAATTTTCTTTATTTCTTCAATGAATCGAAATTGATGTTCCTCTGTAACTTTATTGATATTAGAAGATTACTAATTTAACTACACGATAGCCAAGGATTCACTACTATATATGATGATTGATAGTGTAAATATTGTGTATTCTTTATCTCGGTGATAACAAAAGTATTGCTCAGGTATCTGTCATTCAACCAGTTTCTGGCTGTGGGCTTGCCATTCTTTCAATCTTTTCACACTTCTATCTACAAGAAGTCATGAATGTTATTGACTGGATGGGGATTACATTAGCTGGCATTGGTACCATAGGTAATACAAATTTTTCCTGGTTGTCATATTTGATTACTCCCTATGGAATCAACCATATAGGTACAATATCAAAAAGAGTAGGTTCAGAATTTTAACATGATAATTCTCAATTTAATTTAAAAGCGTAAGGTAATTTATTTGTAACCTTCCCCATTGACGTCTTTATAGTGTATTTTGTCGATGATTTAAGGGTTTTAATTCTGCAAAAATGCAGCTACTTCTGATGGTTATGCTTATAGTTTCTGCAATAAGCAGAATTACCCGGTTTAACCCTACAATAGCTTAATGGAATACTATTGACCACTGTAATATAGTAATAGTTTTCTTTTATTTTTTGTACATTTAGGAGTTGGTGCTGGTGGAGAGGAGCAAGAGGCTTCTGCAGTTTCTATTTTACAATTACCATGGCTGGCATTCTTTGTTGTGATCTTGTTTGTAGGTACCTTTTTCCTGTAGTCTTATCTAATAGTATTGCTTTTATGTTACTATCATATTTTTTTTAATGTCAGAAATATGTTGTAGGATTCAGTGATGTATTGCATGATTAAATTCTGATCTTGCAAACTTGGAACTGTTAATAAATTCCCAAATTCAATGGAACATTTCAGCACTTCGAAATATACAAAGCTTTGATGTATCATATAAAAAATGGTGTTACTTTACAGGGAACTTTTAGAAATTATCTGAAGGACATGTCGAATCAATAAATTCTACATTCTTAATCTAATAAAACAAGACAACTAAAGCAATTATTAAATCTCAGTCTGCAGAGAACAGAATTGGATCTTTAGTTTAAACATATGACACCGATTGTGGTTAATTTGTTGCTGATGTCTCCCTCCTCTGAGGTGCAAGATTTGTTGAGTGGTATGATGATGGCTATTATTTAAAAATGATCTCAGATTCACAATCTTTTGTTTTCCAAACATGTTTGTACTCATGCTTATGCTATATTTCATTGTTCCCTTGAGCATTTATTGTGGTTAGTCCAGTCTCTGATAATGCTTTGGTATCCTATATATGGTTATACAGGTACTCTTAAATGGGTGGCTTCGCATCTGCAAGCGTCAGCGGAGAGAACAAGAGCTGGTAAACTCTCACTCAATTTTAAAGATTTATGTTCCTTTATTCTGTAATTGTATTCACTTATGTAATATTTTGCCCCCCCTCTCACTGTTGTGCACTTTTTAACAAATTTTTTCATGCAGATGGAATATGAAGTTGTCGAAGAGATTATATATGGATTGGAATCAGGAATTTTATTTGGGTAATCTTTTTCACCTGAACACTTTTATTGGAAATCTTATTGTTGCTCTTCGTGTTTCATAATTCATCTTGTAATGGAGATTTTACCTATTTAATACAAAATTCCTCTAGCATTGGTATGTGCCTGCATCGCTGGATCAAAACTGATGTGTTATTGCGGTTCTAGATGTTCACCTTAAAGGAGTTCATTTTTTTTTTTGCAGGATGGCATCAGTGATATCAAAGATGGGATTTGTCTTCGTGGAACAAGGCTTCTCCAAAATGTTGATTCCTCTATGTGTCTCGATCAGCATATGTTGTAGTGGTACTGGATTTTACTACCAGGTATTTTTCAGCCACTCAAGTTGGTTCATGGAGTCATCCGAGTGTGTTGATACCCTTGCCTTAAGCTATTTGGCCTTTTTTGGCCAAGCAGGACATTTGTCCTCGTAACAAGTTCATGTCCACGTGTGTGATTCGGGGAATTCATGCATAACATGGTCAGCCTATGTTCTGATTTGGTGGAAGCAAAGGTTCATTTCAGGAAATTTTTGTTTAACAGGGTCCACTAATGTGTTACTTTACCACCTATTGCTGCAAAATTGAGCCCCTCGGATATTATAACATAATCTTTCACGCGTTTTGAGCAGACTCGTGGCCTAAAGCATGGTAGAGCAATTGTGATATCCACATGTGCTGCTGTGGCATCAATCCTGACTGGTGTACTGGCTGGTATGCTTGCATTGGGTGAACGGTTGCCTTCAGCACCAGTTGCTCGTTTTTCACTTCTGCTTGGATGGTATATAGTCTACTTTTCACACTCATATTGTACAAGAGTAGCATTTTATTCCGAAATTTCACTGGGTGGCTTTCGAACATATTCTTTCATATGTCTTGCCACTCGTTGCATACCATAGGGGAGTTTATGCACGGAAAAGCTTTTCTTGTTGATATGATCCGGTTTAACAACTTTATCTATCACAATTTTCATTTTTTTTTAAAGGTTCTGATGAGACTGCCACTTTTTGTTTTAGATTGATATGTGTGAATAGTAAATAGTTCAAAATCATTTGATCATTTACATGTATTCAATCCCTGTAAGCGCGGTTATTTATGATATTTGCTAAGATTTCATGTTCTTGACTTCTGGTTTGCTCACATTCAACATTTTTTTTCCCCTTGAAATTGCAGTTTACCTGAAAATTTTCCAATTGCAGGTTGTTTATAATGATGGGTGTGATGTTGCTTGTGAGTTCGACAAGACTGATGCAGCACCTTCCATGGCCATTGCAGAATTTAATACCCAGTGGAGTGGACCGGAATTTCAATCTTCGGCGATCAGGGTCTCATCGAGTGAAGGATCCTAGTCCAAGTACTGTTATCCCGGCAGCGACATTGCATCATCTGATACCAACACCAGCTAAGGAGAAGGCTTAAGCGAAGAAAACAGAAGATCACTGCATATGCATACGTATGTGACAGGCAGTCAATCTCTGATCAATTTTTTGAGTCTTCATGCGCTTGAGTTGTAAAGTACATTACATTCAATCTTGTTACTGTTTTTTTTTTTTTTTTCTTTGGGGGTGGGGGTGGGGGGGAGGGTGAGGGCATGAGATTTTTAAGATCAGTCCTTCACTGATCTTTTTGACATTATAGATCGTGAAATTTGTAAAATTAAACTACTCTAAATTGACCTTAACACGATATGCTTAGATTCTTGCAAAAGTCAATGAAATCAACCAGACCAGGGTGAAGGGACCATTGTCACCTCTACAACCTTTCATCATTGAAAAAGAAAAACTGAAAATATTGAAAATTATTTATTAGAAAAAAAAACACAAAGCTATAGTTCAATACTTCAATTGTAAAAATTACGGGTTTGAAGTCATCAATTTTTTGGTATAAAATTATGAACACATGCATGTATCATTTCTTGACGTATAATGTTAGTAAATTCATTTCTTGTAAGGAAAATAACCGAGCAGATGTTGCTCTGTAGTAATCATAGACGTCCATTGAACCAAAAACATTTCAAAGACGTCATTGACTTTTCTTCTGTAATAGAAACAAGAGTAAAATTAAATAATGGAAGTCAACTAGTTATCAGATTCAAATCGCTGAACATTTCAACACAAAAATATCGAACAAGTTTTCGTCAATAATTTTTGGAATAGCTGTATTTATTTCGTCAGGATAATTATCATCCTTCCGTACGAAAAATGAATGAAAGTGGGTGCTTAGCTGTTGCTCCCGTAGTAATCTTTTAGCATCATTGACTTGGGCAAGAAAAAGAAAGGTTGATTCATGAAAGTCATAATAAATTGCAAAAAGAAAACCCAGCATGGCTGAAAACGAAGTTCCATCAACGAACAGCCATGCATGTATATTATAATTACCACAGCCCCCTTCAACACTTCTTATAGTTTAGTTGTCGTAAAAAAGTAAATAACTAGCATCATACTTCGATAATTTTACTATTGTTATCTTATTTTTTTCTTCCATTTAAAACATGTTTCTTCTTAACTGTTGTTTCTGAAATCTTTCTCATGAACTTCTTCGAAGGTTACCTCTAAACCCCCATCATATTCACTTATTTCCTCCTCCTAGCTCAGCTCTTTCAGTGAAATCGGATACTGGGGTATCTCGCTTTATGCATGACTCGCCAACTTTGAATTTTATCATTTGTCCTTTTCATAGTATTAATTTTCCACATAGTCACAGTAGCTTTGATTGTTGAAACTGCCACCCACTTGCCCATATATTAAGCTGTCTTAACTTAAACAAGTTGAAGTACTTTGCAGTTGTGCTCAATATTCATTAGTCATCTCTTTGGACCTTCAAAGTTAGAGAAAAAAGAAAAGTTTTCTGGTTTTTGGACTGCTTGTTTCCGTAGTTTGTAGGTGAGGTTCTTGATTTCACTTTGAAGATCAATTTCATGTTTTTTTTTCCTTTGGAATTTTCCAATCTAATTTGTTTTTTGTTTTGATCTCACAGGATAAAGTCCATAAGAGCTTTTAAATCAATGGGTCTTTCCCTTTCTTTGCTTTTATCAGCATGGAAGGAAATCTTGAAACACCAGGCGTTTGGTTCTGCCGACACCGTAGAAAAGGTTATTGTAAGGTCCATTAGCCTTGGAAGAGGTGATGAAGAGTTGACCCTAAAAGCCAAGGGTTACAAAAAGGATGATTCAGAGTCTCCAATTAACAAGTTTGATAGTTTTGATAATGCTGGTGATTCCCAAGAACCAAAGCTTGAAGCATCCGATTCATATCCAAATTCAGTTGTTTCAAACGATAAACCAAATAGAATCGTTATACCAATAAAACCCACCATAAAGCTCCCTGAACCAGCGGTATTCTTTTCTCCAAGGCCCGTAAGCGAACTTGATGCTGCTGCAACTAAGCTTCAAAAAGTCTACAAAAGCTATAGGACAAGAAGGAACCTGGCAGATTGTGCAGTTTTGGTTGAGGAACTCTGGTTTGTCTCTCCATATTGTCTCAAATTTCTAGTCCTCTTTTCCTTGTTTTCGATTTTGAGTAATTTGTTTGATTCTTACATTCATTCAACAATTTGTAGGTGGAAGACATTAGATTCTGCGGCACTAAGAAGGTGCTCTGTTTCGTTCTATGACATTGAGAAACAAGAAACTATGGTATCTAAGTGGGCAAGGGCCAAAACAAGGGCTGCCAAGGTACTTTATTGAACTGTCACAAAGTCCTTAAAAATAAATTACCAAGCTTTTTTCATCACTACTTAATATGTTGTTGCTTCAAGGCTGACAAGAGCATCCTGTTGAGTTTGTAGGTAGGAAAGGGTTTGTCCAAAAATGAGAAGGCTCAAAAACTGGCCCTCCAACATTGGCTTGAAGCTGTAAGCCCCCATACTGTCCTTCTTGCATTAGAATTACCCTTTTTGATTTGTGCTCCAGCAGACTAGGTTGATTAAAAAATTGTTTGTTTCGTTAATTCAAAGCTTTATGCAAGAACCGAAATCTTGGACGTATCAATTTTCATTCAAAATTGGCTTTCCATTCTTCAAAAATAGATACTCATATTCTTCGGAGTTCCCTTTTAGGGTTTATTATAACCAATCTATTTTAACTCACATTGGCTAAGATATGGTATCATTTGAACTCACATCAGCTGGATTGATATTTTTCAAATACAACATAGTTATTTTTTAAGATAAATCAACAAAATTTCAATGAGTAACTGTTCTTTTTTTATATTGCTGCAGATTGATCCACGCCATCGTTATGGACACAATTTGCACTTCTACTATGATGTCTGGTCGGCAAGCAAGAGCACACAACCTTTCTTCTACTGGTAATGTGTTTCATAAAATTGAACACGGAAGCTATATAAGTGAATGTTATTCTTTTTCACCGTTATGTTCTGAAATCTGAAATCCGTTTTCCATTATGGAACCGAAGGTTGGATATCGGTGATGGCAAAGAACTAAGCCTTAAGAAGTGTCAAAGAACTGATCTACAACGGCAATGCATTACATATCTTGGACCAGTGAGTCTTATTAGTTCTATCCCAAGTGAAATGCATCCATTCTATTTATAAATACATTTTTTAATCATATCTGGTGTTTTTTTTCTTTTCTTTTTGCTTGCAGAAAGAGAGGGAAGCATTTGAAGTGATTGTAGATAGTGGAAAGCTTGTTTACAAGCAATCTGGAATATTTATTAATACCACTGAGGATTCTAAGTGGATTTTTGTCCTTAGCACATCAAGATCCTTGTACGTTGGGCAGAAGAAGAAAGGCGTTTTTCAGCACTCGAGTTTCCTTTCTGGAGGG
Organism: Adansonia rubrostipa; assembly: GCA_038381775.1. NCBI lineage: Eukaryota > Viridiplantae > Streptophyta > Magnoliopsida > Malvales > Malvaceae > Adansonia > Adansonia rubrostipa. Next base: position 1,300,233 of record JBBYHM010000025.1, on the reverse strand, counting down.
GCTACGACAGCAGCCGGAAGATTGGTGGCTTCTCAAGGAGTTCTTGAGGTAAACATCTATGTTGTTTCGACCCTTATTTTTTTTAAAATACTCATCTCTGACACCTTTGTCCCATAAATTTCTAGACATGAGTATAGAGTTATGATCTTTCAAATACATGAAAAAAAATTAAGCATAGAATGTCGAACATATATTCATATCCGATATTCACATCTAAGTCCAAGTAACATAGGTAGATACTGTGCAAACTGTAATTGCAAACATCAAAACACCATTTTTTTTTGCTTCCCTTAGATTTTGTTTGATGCTAAATTCTTCTCTTCCTTTTCCAGGCTATTTGGCCTTACAGTGGTCATTACCTCCCAACTGAAGATAATTTCAAGGAATTCATTATTTTCCTTGAGGAACACAACGTAGATTTGACCAATGTTAAGGTAATAATGAAACATTCTAGTTAACGAAACTTTATTTCCTCCAAGTTGGGCATTTGTTTTAACTAAAATAGTCATTAGACTTCAATTGTGCTTCATAGTATTTAACAACATTTCTCACTTGCTTGTGCAGAGATGTGCAGTAGATGATGACTACACCTCATACAAAGTTGCTGGTGATGATGAGTCCAAGCATGGGAAGATCAAAGATCCAACGGCAACGGAAAAATCTACAGATTCAGAGGCCGCGGATTACGCATGCATCAGAACGGCAAGTCTTCAAAGTGGCATGGTTGCTAGTGGTGCAGCCAATATGGAAGCAGCAGCACCAGCTGCAGCATTCAACACGGCCAAGCGTTTGTCTTGCAACTGGACAAGTGGGGTTGGTCCTCGCATTGGGTGTGTCAGAGACTACCCAACAAAACTGCAGTCTCAGGCTCTGGAGCAACTCAACCTATCTCCCAGAGTCACGCGTGGTGGTCGCATTGGAAACTCTGGTCCAATTCCTTCACCAAGACCAAGCCCCAAAATTCGAGTCTCACCAAGGCTCGCATACATGGGACTCCCTAGCCCAAGGGTGTCAGTTGCGGTTGCTAAGTAAAAAATTCTTCCAGGCCACTCACCAAATAGTAAAATGACCAAGGTTGAGCACTTCTTGTGCCCACAAATTTTGCAGCAAAAAGTGTAGATAGATGGGAATCGTAAAATAAAAACAAAACGTAAATTCTGTGGAAGGGCTCTAACCAAACATTCTTTGTTCTTTGATTTGTTTTAGGCTTTTAGGTGTATAAACCCTTTTGTTAGGTGGATTTTAATTTGCTTTTTGTCAATCACTTCTTTTATGTAAGCTGTGAATACGTAGCAGTTTTTTAATAATGAAAGAAAAAGAGCTTTGCCGCTTTCCAATCCCAACTGCTTTTTTCTTTTTGGTGGATGGTTGTTGATTGTTTTGGTGACTCGAGGAACATAACACAAAAAAAATAATAAAAATATAAATAATTTAAAATTTATATAATATAAATTATTAATATATTAAATTTAATATATATATTTAATAATCAAGGAGGGTTAAGAGCACGTGAGACCGACGACAGAGAAGGTGAACATTCTTGGAACTCTGAGCTTTGACTGTTGACTAAGGCCCTTGTTCATGATTTTTTTTACGTGTTTGTAATTATTTTTATATTATATTTATGATTTATTTAAAATTAAGGGATTTAGTTTTGCAAAATAGAGACGAGGGAGGGGATGGATTTCCAGTAATTTAGTAACAGATATATATATATATATAGATATTACTATGCAAATGCAATTTTATTTTTAATTTTTATTGAAGGTAAGATTCAAGCTTATAGTCTTCGATACACAAACTTGCTCCACTGAAAATTAATTAGGGACGGCGGTAAATAATAAAAAATTAAATATTTAATTTTATTTAATTTATTTTTTTGAATTTAAATAATTTATATATTTTTCATAAAAATAATTAAAAAATTATAAATATTCTATCTATTTTTATTTTATTAAAAATTTTAAAAAGGTTAAGAGTAGTTATAAATGAAAATGAAGTAAGAGTATATATATATATATATATATATATAACTTTGGTAAAGTAATTATTAAACCTAAACAAGCCAACAACGACTGCAGTTGATTCATAATTTCATTCTTGATGTCAACGCCTGAGAGTTGACAAGCACAACTACCCGAGTAAAACTCTGGCAGTAATTGATTAACCCAAGCAGCACGTCCGGTTGCGAAGTTAAATGTTATTTTTTTATTTACTTAATTAATATTTATTAAAAATTATTTAATTATCTTTTTTGCTTTATTGTTATCACTTTAAACAAGTTTTTAATATAAATATTATATAAAATTTATATACTATTAATTATACTTTGAAACAGAAATAAAAAAAATTAAAAACAATGTTAAAAGCATGGACAGAATTAAATGATTTTTGTTGAAATGAGAAGGATTTTATTTTAAAAAATTTACTTTCAA
>JBBYHM010000025.1:1278316-1297698 GCA_038381775.1 Adansonia rubrostipa | reverse complement strand
GTATCTCAAATTCTAATATATATAAATATCATTACACATCTATTAATAGAATTTTGTTTTATTAATTTAACAAACTCCGAGTCTGTCTGTCTCACGTTTGCCAAGGCAACTCCTCTTCACGTTTTCAAAGTTCAACTTGGTTAAGCGATAATTTAGTATTATTATTGAAATAAAAAAGGGTTTTAGAATTGAAAAATTTTCAGAGTGGAGCCTAAACTTGCTTGCCTTTTACTCCAATTTACATTATAACGATTAATTCCCTCTACTGTTTTAAAAATGAAAACCATTGAGTTCATCTCAAGCTTTTTTTTTTTTTTAATCTATTGACAGAGAATCCGAAGCCGAGAAAGTTCAGTTTAAAACTTTAGATTATACGAATTGACTATGATTTAATTGCTAAAGACAAAATAGAGTTTCCCATTTTGGTTTTCTTTATGAAATAGAAATATCAGACTATAAAACAAGTTTACATTGGGAACCAATTCTTCATTGCCAGGAAATTTGAAAAATCAAAATCCAAACTTCTGTCTTTTTACAGGCAATTTGAAATCCACCAAGCTGTAAAATTTCGAAAGCTTTTTGGTGGTATTCTGGGTACTTGCTGGCATCAGACCACCAATCAACCGCTCAGCATTTTTGTTTTGTTTTTGTTTTTAAATTATAATCGACTCTACCAGAAAAAGAACGAAAAATTTAGTAGCTTTTTTTTTTTGTTTTGTTTTGTTTGTAAATTATCATCTGAATCGTTTTAATTAAACCGAGATCTTTGTTTGATAAAAGAACATATATATATATATATGTATATATATGATGTGGGTAAGTGGGAATTTTTCCGAAGAAAGTGTCCCAAGGACACGCTGTTTTACTGCAACAAAGGAACCAAACCAGATCTTCAATGCACTGACTGGTGGGATCCTTTGTCGGGTAACTTGTTGTCTTTTCCTTTTTTTGTAACTTTTCATATATATTATAAAACAAAGGGAACGAGCCTTTTCATGGCAAATTACCCTAAAACTAAAACCAGTGGGACCAACAATCCCAAATTCAAGTTCAGATAGTCTCACCATAAAAAGGAACTAACTTTGAGCGGGATCAATATCAACCCTTCTTTGTCCCTCCGTTTTGAATTTCAAAATGTACCCTTGGACCTTGTAAAACCTGTTTAACCCTAAACCCACAATCCCCACATTTTTCCCCACTGTTATCTCTCTCTTTCCTTCTGGTTTCAGGTTTCCTTTTTGATACTCAAAACTTTGTATTTTGGGCTCTTTGGGAGCTTTTATTTTCAGGTTTCAACTCTCTCCATTTGGGGTTTTTATGATTTTAAGATTTAAATCAATATTTTCCCTTTACTACAAAAACGAAAAGTTTTATCTTCTTGAGCCTTGTTGAATTTCTATTTTTTTTTTTAAAAAAATTCCTTTTTGGCACTGTTATCCTATTATTAACTGTTCTCATTGCTGCTCCATTTCCTTTCTCTTACTAAGTTGCCTTCTTTTGAGCTAGTTGAGATCAAACTTGTTTCATTTCTCTGTTTTTCATTCGGTCAAAGAAAAAAAAAGTTCAAATTTTTATATAGCTTTGGGAAAATATATACTTTGAACTGCCAATATGGGTGCTTCAGGGAAATGGGTGAAATCTCTTATTGGTCTCAAGAAAACTGAAAAGGATGACCAAGTAAGCTCTGCGCTTTTGTCTTTCGTTATACTGTTAACTGCTTTATAGATTTATGCAGCAAGGCTCTTTTTTGTCATTTTTGCTATGCAGGACAAGATGAGTGGCAAGAGTAAGAAATGGAAGTTATGGAGGAGTTCTTCAGGGGACTTGGGGTCCTCATGGAAGGGTTTTAAAGGAAAGTTTAGAGCAGATTCTGAAGGATCTGATTCTTCACCAAGGTCTGACGCTTTCATCGCTGCAGTGGCAGCAGTGGTTCGAGCTCCTCCTAAAGATTTCCGGGTTGTAAGGCAAGAATGGGCTGCTATCCGCATCCAAACTGCTTTCCGTGGCTTCCTGGTAAATTTGAATTCTCTTTTTACTTCTCATTTTGTTTTATTTCCTTGCTTGGTGTCTGAGAAAGTGAAAGAAAATGTCTGTAGTAGGGTGTTCTTCATTGTTTCACAAATTTGAACAGTTAATACACCAGTGTAGCCATAACAAATCGAAATAGTATATATAGAGTAAATCTAAATTAATTCAGCTCCATGGAAGGTATTAAGCAAGACATGCTATGTTCTCTATGTTGATAGCGCTTGTTGCAGAAATATTTGGTTGTTGTCTAGCTATTTACCAGCAACAGTTTTGTAGGCAAGAAGGGCTTTGAGGGCTTTAAAGGGAATCGTGAGGATCCAAGCCTTCGTTCGTGGTCGACAGGTGAGGAAACAGGCTGCTGTGACACTTCGGTGCATGCAAGCTCTTGTTCGTGTCCAGGCTCGTGTTAGGGCTCGTCGTGTGCGAATGTCCATAGAGGGGCAGGCAGTTCAGAAGATACTCGATGAACACCGTAGCAAGGCTGATCTCTTGAAACAAGCAGAGGTACCACTAACCAAGACATTAGTTGCCACTTCAATTTGCTGATGTCAGCATAAGTTGTTTGAAATTCTCGTTCTTCCCATGGCTTTAAAAATATTTTTCAGGATGGCTGGTGTGACAGCAAAGGAACACTGGACGATGTTAAAACAAAGCTACAGATGAGGCAAGAAGGAGCCTTCAAGAGAGAAAGAGCACTTGCTTATTCTCTTGCACAGAAGGTATCGAAATCTCCTAAAATTTGAACCTTTGTTTAAATCGTGGCAAAAGATAATTGAAGTTCTTTTGTTTGACAGCAATTTAGATCAAACCCGGATTCAACTTCCCGAACAAATAGTTTAATTCCATATCTCAAAAGTCAAGAGTTTGACAAGAATAGTTGGGGATGGAGTTGGCTAGAACGTTGGATGGCAGCCCGACCATGGGAGACTAGACTGATGGAGCAATCACAGGCTGAACCTTCAGAAGCAACTCCACCATCAAAAAGCTGTTCGGAGTCTCTCGTGGGAAAGACTAAAAGATCTTCCGAACAGTGCTTAGTGAAAGTCAGAAAGAACAATATCACCACTAAGATTTCTGCAAAGCCTCCACATATCGGGCAAGTTACTAGATCGTCTTCAAGTCCAAGCTCTGAATTTCGATTCGATGAGAGCTCGGCATCATCTTCAATATGCACCTCTACCACGCCAGTTTCGGGAAACGCTATCTTGGCTTCAGAGAGAACAGAGACGAATGCCAATAGTAGGCCAAACTATATGAACTTGACAGAGTCTACCAAGGCTAAACAAAGAGCTGGCAATCATGCCTTACGGCGAATCCAAAGGCAGTCCATGGATGAGTTCCAGTTCAAGAGATCAGCCGCTCTTTATGATAGGGATTCAAAAAGCAGTGCTGGCTCTGATCCTTCTGTTCATATGTCTCGAGCACTACATCCACCTACACGATTGGATAAAAGCTCAATGTAAACCCAGGACGAGGTTAAATTGCTTCTATGATTAGATGAATCAATTGTATGTTTCTTGGAAAGTCCAACATCTTGTTGTTCATTTTTAGCGAAATATGTAGCTAGTCAGTTACGAGGACCTGTCGCAAACACTTTATTGAGTATCTTGTATCCAATTTGAGAGCAATTCATTCTGTATCTGGTAAATCCATCTTAAGTTGTGTCGTGAATTAGATCTGTTGACTGATGAAATCAGAGACTTCATCGTTTTGACTGCCTAGGCTGTCCAGTGTCCTCATCGATTCATTGATTGTAAAGGCCAAAATTAACCCCAATGGCAGCTTGTCCAATCACATATATAGCCAGTTTGAGAGAGAGGTTTCATCAAGATTTTTGTTGTGACATTAACAATCTTGAATGGTAGAACATTTTAGTTATGTTACTTGTTTTACTACAATATAAGAGACTTAAAAAGTTATCGGCAAAAGACTTGATAATTACGTCGAGCACAAATTGAGCAGTAACTTGCTCTATAATCTGTCGAGGAAAATCAAGTTGGGAACCGCCAAAACTTTGTGACAAATTGTGGTAAATGAATGTCATCTGGTACATACAAAGTCATTGAGAGTATCAACCTCGATTGTACTTTACAAGGTTTTCCTGTTGTAATCCCTGAATCTCATTCTACTCTTAATCCCTTTAGTTCCAAAAAGAAAACTGTCAAAATTTGCTTCTAACTACAATCCACCCCAATTCATGAACTTCTTGACCTCCTCATACAGAACCAAGATGGCCGCAGCACCAGTGCTCCTCAAAACATTAGATAGTGCCCCACGGTAAAATGAAGTCACCCCTTCTGTCCTATAAATCGTCTTCCAGCAGTCCAGTGTGTTACGATACATAGGTTGTTCCAAGCCAGATTGCATCATCATCCGCCTATGAACTGTATCTAGCGGGTATGATAACAATCCAGCGGATGTTGTCACGGTGTCGGCCACCACCCAACGCTTCCATAATGATAATTCAGTTTTAGATTCTTCTGACAAATTTTCCTTCATCGTATAAAAGCCTCTGAAATACAGGCCATGATGAACAATCATCCCGTGTAGAGAGGCAGGAAGACCCCTGTAAATTCCTCGTATTCCATCTTTTTTGTGTATGGTACTCAGGAAATGGTAGATACAATTGACGAACGTCGGTTCTCCCAATGTATGCAGCAAGGTGCGTTTGAGCAATGTCAAGAGGGTAGATTAAGATCAATGTTTTGCAACCAGCTGCAGCTCCAGCAATAAAGTTGGCAGATGCTCCATAGAATACACGAACATCTTGAAAATAGCCGTTTCTTAATACGTTTCTATAGAGATCCTGCATAAAGAGATGCAAAATAATTAAAAAGATAAGCACACAAAGATGTAAGTTTACTCGGAGTTCTATTCAAAAAGTCGAGCAAAAAGTGTTTTTAGCTGTTTATTTTTGAGGCACCGGTTTGTTTTGGAGGCTGTTTTTGTTTTCATTTTTGTACATACGAGACTCATTAGGCCTTGAGCTACATCAAATGTACTTACCTCTTAACCATCTAATAAATCGTACTCCTTCCATCGCAAGATTTAAACCCCAGATCTTTTAAGTTTAATTTTAAGTCTCAAGTTTTAACATTTGGGATATCCTCTAGGGGACTTCCGAGCTTTCTTACCATCAAGTAAGATTTTATCTTGATTCAATTGTGCTATCAGCAACACGTATCAACAGCATTTATCAAGTGATCCTACGAACTTTTTACTGACGGTGAATTGGCGACTGTTGGGAAATAAATCTCACTATTTCCAAATGCCTTCCAGGAACTAACACTAGTTATTTCTGAATACAAGAGTAGTCATCCCAGCAATCAGGGCCATATATTTAATAAATCTCTTAGCTTGTTTCACCTATTATCCTAACATCACGATTATCTTTGAGATCACAATTGATTGATGCACCTCAGAAGCAAAAAAAAAAAAAAAAAGAAAAGGAAAAAGAAATGGGCAAATTGTGCATGCGCGTGAAAAACAAAATTCAGTTTACGTTTAATTTGTTGGTAACTTTTAAATTTTATTCCAATAAACTTTATAATCAACAGCAGAATGACTGGTTTCTTTAACAGTATACAGAAAAACGCAAATAAATAACGATCGGAACAGTATCAAGAATGCACATGTGGCAGTTGAGATGAGGTTCAGCAATAGGAATTAGACTATCAAAGATTCTACATGGGAGTGAATTGACCAATAAGTTTATCCATGTAGAAGGATTTCCGGTTTCATTGCAAGGTATATTAGAACGGATGCCATAAAGGACCACTACAAGATTGGACTTGCAGATAAAACAGAAAAGTTATAGACTAGCATGTTTCAGAAACTCACCAGAGACTGAGGAAGATTAAAACAAACGAATACATTTCCTAGGACAAGGTGCTATGGGAACAGGAAACAAAAACTCCTAATCAGCAGGCTAAACAAAACTCAGCTTGGATATTAGGATATTATTACAGATGATACTAGTTTTTAAGTTCTCAATTCTGCTCGTGAATAATTGACCTAGGAATCACTATCAAAAAAAGATTGAATTGCGAATTATAATAGTAATTGCACAAACGGGAATGCCATGAAGAAACTACAGTTATAACTAGCAATGAAGAAAACAAAATCAGCTTTATAAGGTCTCTTTACCTAGAATTTCGTATAAATTTCAATAAAAGCATTCTTAGAATCATAACACATTAATTACATTATCCCGAAGAAAATCAAAGAACGTGAACAAATTAATATCTCTACCTCCTATGTAATAAAGAAAACCATCACATTATCTCGAAGAAACATTTTATCTTTCATTTCACATGCACTGAATATCTCCTCCCAAAACTCCAAACTTTCAACAACCCATATCCAAACAACATCTCTCAAGACTAAAACAAGAATGCCAACCACATTAATTCACTCTAAATGTCGAAAAAAATTCACACCTTTCTATTCACTTCATGAGAAGGAAAAGAGGGCCTATTTATTACCTTGAGAGAGAAATTAAGAGCAATAGAAGGGTAATATCTGAGAACACTATTGCCGTTGCCTCTCCATAAAGAAACAATGCCTTGTTCTCTATCCGTTCGGAATATACAATTAAGCATCCCTTTGAATTTCCTTCTCCCACAAGCTAAAATAGCCAAATTGCTCACTTGGGTTTGAAGCAACAACTTTGCTTTCTCAATTGGTGCCACGATCGTGCGCACCACACCGCCTATCACAGCACCCGCCATCAGATCACGTGGAAGCTCGCCAGCCATTTGTACGACCCTGAAGATAGTTCCTCCCCTGTTTTCCAGTTCCTCATCTTCGTCCTTGCTCATAACTTTGAAAGACCCAAACCAGTTTTTCTTCGGGGGGAAAAAAAAAGAGAAACTCTTTTTTCTTCTGGTGTGTATAAATGGTAGAAAAATAATTGTAGGCTAAAAAGATTGAAGATTTGCCTAGTAATGGGATCATATTAATTGCTCTGTTTTTTCAAAATAGAAAGAGAGTTTTTTTTCTTTTAATGCTTTTCTCCAGGCTGGCTATCAGTGGATGCCTGCCTTTGCCTTGGTTTTGTGAATGCTGTTTAGTTTCCTCTTACACCAATGTCCCCGAAGGGGAGAACAACGAAATTTGTTAGCCCATTTCCCAACATGGTTATTTGATCCGAGGGAACTTTGATTTTTATATTTCTCAGCTCTGTTAATTGAGATTAAGAAATTTAAGATTGTCATTATTATGGTCAGCTTCGCTAGCCATGTAGCTTTTGCCAAGTGTCACCTAATCCTCGTATTTATCATCAAATAATAGGAAGAACTGTGGATTGAAGGGAAAGGTGGTGCCTTCTTGGAGTTGGGCCTTTGCAAAACAGAGACCTATATTAAAAGTAAAAATTGGAGCGCCATTGCGGTCTCCTTTTACTTCTTTTAGGCAGTTAATCGTTACCCATAGGCCATAACTAGAAAATTCTGCAGAAATAGGTGGAAAAAAAGAGAGAAATAATTCAAAAGGTTTCACTATCAGCAAGACACTAACAACTTCATCCATAAGCTACTATTTAGTGAGAGGGTGACTGAAAAAGAATAAGTTGAATTTGTCTATTTTTGTTCCAATTTAGATGTGGCTTTTCTTCTTCTTTTTTTTTTTTTTTTCTTTTTGGTGGCAGGAACGATTTGTGCTTTCTTCAAGCTCCAGCCATGGAGAGTTGGAAATTGTGACACCAAAACTGCCATTGTTGAATGCATGTAGGTAGACTTGGTTCATCGATTGCCAGGTTGGGATAAAACTCTAGCATTGATTCTGCAGACTCCATTTCTCCAACAAAACTCTCAACAATAGAATGAGCTATCTGCAATTGTGAATCCGAAAATTCCGAATGTAAGGAAAGAAAGAGAGGAGGTAATCAGATCGGAATAGGTTGTCAAGAAAATTATTCTCTTAGATAGAGTCAGAATAAAATGAAATAATTGTAATAATAAAAGTAAAGTATAGAAAAAGTAAAAACAAAATTACTTATCTTGTCTGGATAGCTTTTTTTTTTTTTCTTAATTTACTTCAAATTGAGATTTATAAAAATAGAACATCTTAAAGAAAAGCAAGAGATACTTTAACTCATTTCACTCTCCTTAGGTAAAAAAATCCAAATAAGAGAAAGTAATTCCTTTTACTTCATTTTACTTTACTTTCTCTTCCTTTATTTTAATCAAGGTAGAACAATTTTATATCATATTTAAGATTAGAATAGTCATTCAATGGGCACTAAATGGCTACTTTAAAGTTTTACAAAATAAGGTCGAATCAATCATTTCACATGTTGATGCAAAGATTATCGGACTATGCCTACTATAAAGTATTATCCGCTTTAGAGTAATACACAGATTGTCCTTAAAGTTTTATCAAGGTACTTTAATAGAGGAAAGGTTATCCTTACTCTATAAGCCACAATCTATATCTTTGATTAATCAACATGGAATCGTTATCCCCTCAACACTAACTTCTTCAAAAAGATGTAGACTTTGTAGGTCAAATGGGTATGTTTACGTGGTAACTTTATGTTACTAGTTTATATGTCAAGTTTCGTGTACTTTGAGTAAGTATATTTACATGGTCATTAATGTTACTCATTTATATATTTTAATGAGATTTCGATTATGAGCTTATGGCTTATCGATTTTCACATACGACGATTATTGATATAACAATTAAGATGAGTAGGTAATAGGTGGTTCACCTAGTTTTCTAATAGAGTATTTACAAGACAAAGAAAATTAAGCAGGGCATAAAAGTTTGTACTAGAACTCTAACGCTTAAGTCAGTGATAAGTAATCAAAGAAAAAAAGTAGTATCAAGCTATGTGTGTATGTTTTTATCTTTTAATAGAATACTCGTACCTTTGTATAAGCTTTATTCTGAGTTTCTTATGAAGATAAAAGATAGATTTATTTGTAGGTCTTCGAATCAACTTGAAATATTACAGTGGGTCAATCGTTATCTTTAAATAAGACTTATCCCTTAATAAATTAATTATCCTATCATAAAAATTATACAAAAATATTATACAATAAAATTATATATCAAATAATTATCTTACTATAATGCATTCGTAACGCATCAAATCGACTCTTAATGGAATGTCTATTCCATCTAACCAAATAGGCTCTAATGAAATTAATCAAACCTGGAGAGGAGGTAATCAATGATGTCACATTTTTAAAACCAAAAGGAAAAAAAATCTCAAAAAAAGGTTGAAAGCGTCAAAGAAGGGAAGAAAAACCAAATTGAAAGGGTAAACCGGTCATTTCCTGTAGAAGATTTTCTGCTACTGTTTCTATAACTCAAGGCACGAATCAAACCAGAACAAAACCAAACCAAATCTGTCATTTCCCCAAGAATTTTTTTCTTCTCTTTTAACTCTCTCGTTCTCAAAATTTTTCCCTTTTTCCTTTATTTTCTTGCTAACCAATCACATTGCACACCCATCACGGACATAGAGAAAGTTTATAAAAATCAGACCTTTCTTGGTCTCTGTAAAAGGCGATGGCTTGGAGACGCCTAATCACTCAGGTTGCTTGACCCCCCTTTTTATTACTAGGTCTTTTTTTTTTTTTTAAATATGAGATTTTTGGCTCCGTTTGTTACTTATATTTTGGATTTTTATGATATTAAAGTTCTGAAATTTAGGGATTGTGGAAACCCTAATTTTGAATATCTTAAAATTGGTGCATTTAACACTTGAATCCGAGCTACGTATTAGTGGATTAGGTTTTGCTTACGCTGATTGGGACATGATTCGCATAAGAGCTTAAGCTTTTTTTAAAGGATTGCAATAATCGCTGCATTAATAGACATATTTGTCAATGTTGTTTTGCATGACATATTGTTAAAAATGTAAACTTTGCGCTAATTTGATTGGTGCAAGACTTAGGTCATATATTGTGTGTGATTCTTGCTTACTAAAGCAGTAATCTGCATATTGGACAGAGATTTGAATGTTTATTGTTTAGATAAACAAATGAGCTCCATCTTCATCTTAAAACAGGTTTCAAGGCAGCAATCAGAGTTGGGACAATTCCGAAGCTTGTTTAATAGAACCCATCTTTCTGGTGTGTGTTTTTTTTTTTTTTTAATCGAAGTTTTTGTATTCTATCTTTATCTCCATGGTGTTATTATTATTCTTTTTCAACAAAATACTTGGCTCTCCCTATCATTATTAGCTTTCCTTGTTATCAACTCAAAACTACTTTGCCTAAGCTGGAATCTTGCTGAAGTGCAGATAATAGCCTTTTGAGTGCCCAACAGAGGTGTAAGTCAAGCTACGTCGGCAATTTAGCCCGCAGAGTCCGAGATGCGTATGAAGCTAGTGAAGTTGCTCATTTAAGAGAACTTTACCATAGAAATGATCCTGAAGCAGTGATAAGACTATTTGAGAGTCAGCCATCTTTACATTCTAACCGTTCTGCAATTTCTGAATATGTTAAAGCATTAGTCAAAGTTGACAGGCTGGATGAAAGTGAGTTGCTTAAGACATTACAAAAAGGTGAGTGGTCTTGCAATCGTGCGTCTTTAATAAAAGTGTGAACTTTGCCTCTCCTCCCACCCCCTTTTTTTTCACTTTGCTGGAGAAATCTTTGAACTGAATTTCTAATTTGATAGTGATCAGAAATTCTCTGTTACACTATGAACAGTTTTCACTCTTTGCCTTTCTGAGTATTTATTTACTAAGAGATTATGCAAAATTACAGGTATCTCTAATTCAGCAGGGGAGGAAGAGAGCAAAGCTGGACTTTCAGCTTTCCGAAATGTGGGAAAATCTACAAACCAAGGTGTCCTAGGAACTGCCAGTGCTCCTATCCACATGGTGTCTGCAGAAGCAGGGAATTTTAAAGATCAATTGTGGCGTACTTTTCGTGGTCTTGCACTTGGCTTCTTGTTGATTTCTGGTGTTGGTGCACTTATTGAGGATAGAGGGATTAGTAAAGGTGGAATCTTTAAGTGACAGAAGTTTTTCTATAAATATCTATGTGCATGGCTTTTTCTGAATTCTCAACTGACTGTATCCTTGTTTTAGGACTTGGTCTAAACGAAGAGGTGCAAGTTGTGGAATCTAACACAAAATTTAATGATGTCAAAGGTGTTGATGAGGCAAAGGCAGAGTTAGAAGAAATTGTCCACTACCTTCGAGATCCTAAGGTAAATGCACATTTAGATTTGATAACTCCCTCACTCTGTCTCTCTAACCACCTTTACCCTTCCTGCAGCGTTTCACTCGTCTTGGTGGCAAGCTTCCAAAAGGTGTCTTGCTTGTTGGTCCACCTGGCACAGGGAAAACTATGTTAGCAAGAGCTATAGCTGGAGAGGCTGGTGTACCTTTCTTCTCCTGCAGTGGCAGTGAGTTTGAAGAGATGTTTGTTGGAGTTGGAGCTCGAAGGGTGAGAGATCTTTTTACAGCTGCAAAGAAGCGATCACCATGTATTATATTTATTGATGAGATAGATGCCATAGGTGGAAGCCGTAATCCAAAGGATCAGCAGTATATGAGGATGACTTTGAATCAGTTGCTCGTTGAATTGGATGGATTTAAACAGAATGAAGGAATTATTGTGATTGCAGCAACTAATTTTCCAGAATCATTGGATAAGGCACTGGTGAGACCTGGACGATTTGATCGTCGCATTGTTGTTCCTTATCCAGATGTTGAAGGGCGGAGGCAGATTATGGAGTCCCACATGTCAAAGGTATTTTGTTGACCGTGTAGAAGTTCATGTCATTTAGGAGTTTGAGCTTAAGTCGACAGCTGTCAGTGTCTGATTCATCAATTTTGGGACAGTACTTTATGCAGACTGCTTATCAGGCCCCATTGGAGAATATCTCTTACCCCATTGGCTTGATATTAGCTTTTCAAACATGCTTCTTATTAATGTCTTAGCTAGTTTGCATTGTTCAATTACATCAGCGTTTTGTTGTCTGATTGTCTGTATTAGGTTTATGTTGTATTACAGTAATCATTACTCTTGGTGATATTTTCTGGTAGTCATTGTGGACAGCAATGCGTGTCTAACCTTTCATCTTGTGCATTACAGGTCTTGAAGGCTGAAGATGTTGATTTAATGATCATTGCTAGAGGTACTCCAGGATTCTCTGGTGCTGATCTAGCAAATTTGGTTAATGTTGCTGCTGTGAAGGCTGCAATGGATGGTGCTAAGGCAGTGACGATGGCTGATCTGGAGTATGCAAAGGACAAGATCATATTGGGAAGTGAACGAAAGTCAGCTGTCATTTCTGATGAGTCACGTAAATTGACAGCTTTCCATGAAGCTGGCCATGCCCTTGTTGCCATCCATACTGATGGAGCACTTCCTGTTCACAAAGCAACAATAGTCCCTCGAGGGATGGCTCTTGGCATGGTGTCCCAGTTGCCTGACAAGGATCAAACAAGCTTTTCCCGAAAGCAGATGCTTGCAAGGCTTGATGTTGCCTTGGGGGGGCGGGTTGCAGAAGAGCTTATCTTCGGGGAAAATGAAGTTACTTCCGGTGCACAGTCTGATCTTGAGAATGCAACTAATCTAGCTAGAACTATGGTTACAAAGTATGGCATGAGTAAAGAAGTTGGGCTTGTTACTCATTTTTATGATGACAATGGTAGGAGCATGAGCACTGAGACTCGACTTCTTATCGAGAAAGAAGTGAAGTACTTATTGGAAAGGGCTTATAACAATGCAAAAACCATTCTCACCACGCACAGCAAAGAACATCATGCGCTTGCTGATGCATTGCTTGAGAATGAGACACTCACAGGAAGTCAGATTAAGGCTATGCTTGCCCAGGTCAACTCTCAGCAGCAGCAACAAGAACAGCATCAACAAATCGTTGCACCACAAAACGGACCTCAGTCAAATCCAGTGCCTCCAAGTCCAAGTCCAGCTGCATCCGCAGCTGCAGCTGCCGCCGCGGCAGCTGCTGCTGCAACCGCTGCAGCTAAAGGCAAAGGCGTTGCTCCGGTTGGATCTTAGCATGCAAGGGGGCTGGTAGGACCCTCTTGCCTGGTGGTTATTTATTGAATTGAATGTGCACATACATAATCTCCAGCCTCTAGGTTTTAGGAACTTTCCCTGATTGCACTGGGTTTATTTATGTACAACCTTGTCTCTGATATGGACTGAAATATGTAGAAGAATTATGTGGCAGTGATGTTGCCATGGAAGTAGCAGTTACTTGAGTACTATAGAAATGCAGGGCGTCATGCCCCCAACCCCATTTTTCCCCTTTTTTTTAATTTAATAATTTTCCTACTCATACAGTGATAATTTTCCATTTGAAAATTTTAGTACCTTTGGATTATTTAGTTAAGCCTTATTAATGAAGTTCCATTTCATCACATTTTTTACTAGTATTTTTGATTAATTGTTATTTTGGGCTCTGCACTGAGGAGGCTTGGCTGGCAGAGCCTAGTTCAAAGGTCAAAGTCAAACCTTTGATTTTAATATAATTTATTCTCGAGTTTTGATTAAAGAGTTTATGAATTCGAATAATTTGATGGCTTGAATTGAGGGGAAAAAAAAAAAAAAAACATAATCCTTGATGAAATTGCAGTGGGGCCTTACATGATTCTTTGTTTGGAGTAGACCTGGCCTTTACTATTTTGGTTCTTTTAATTTATCCAGTTTTATGTTAGAAATTTGTTTTTTTTTTTTTGGTCAATTTGAAATGTAATATTATTAATAACCATATAAAATAGTGACAGTTATTACAACATTAGCTGTCTCTGATATCATATGAAATGGATATAGTTGCATCAGAAAAAAAAAATATTCATAAGATAACTTTTTTAATGCATTTGAGCATTTATTTTAAACAGTTATTTTTTTATATTCACAGTAATTTTTTTAAATTTAACAAGTGAATTAAGATGTTGTAATATATTCAATTTTTTAATTATTTTTTTTATTATACTTCAAATACAAAATTTATTATTTTACTAATCTTCTTTATAAAATTTAATAATTTTACTGCCTGATAATTAGTATAAGAGTGTGCATATTCCATTATTAAAACAATCATGTTTATTGTATATATGTATTTTTTTTATTAAAAAAAAACATTTGAAGTCTCCTTCTCTCTATTAAATAAATAATTTTCTGTAGGTAAACTTGTTTTTTAAAAACTAATAAAATTAAATTAAAGCTTAAGATATCATTTAGGAAATTTCAAATTCTTTTAAAATGGAGATAAGATTTATTTGATAAAAAAATTTATATTGATAAATATCTATACTAATAATAAAGCTTTTGACCGAGTTTGTGTTACTCATAAAACTATTTCAATTAAGAAAATTATCAATTTTTTTTTTTAAAAAAAGATTATAACGATAATGATTAGAATGAAATATGTTAATGTCTTTTTAATGTTTTTTGTAAACAGATTTTTGTTTAAAAAATTAACAAAAGTTATCCATTTTATAATTAAAAAATTTATTTAAAAAACATTTCTCTTAGAAAATAATTACTTTTCTGAAAAAAAAAAAAAGTTGGTGATGTGCAAATTCTAGCCGATATATATATATATATATATATAAATCATTAATTGTTTAGTCTAACTGTTAATTACCTATTAGTAAAACTGAATAAAAAAAATTTGAGAGCAAATGCTAATTAACTAAACAAGGATGTTGGAAGAAAACCTTAATTCTTTGTTTTTTACAATAATAATAATAATAATAAAAATAATAAAACATTAAATAGAATATTTAACTAATTGATAAATGAGCAGATAATTATACCTAAAATATAATTATCATAATAAATATTCAAAATTTAAAATCCTTCATTTTTTAAAAAAATATAAAAAATATAAAAAATAAAAACATGACACGTAGAGTAACACGTCCTTCATTTTTATCCGGTGAGTCAGTTAAGCTATTAAGCCCTCTCTTTTCTGTTCTCAGGGAGGGTAGTTTTCTATCTCTTTATTTTCTCCTGGTTTTTAATTCGCCGATTATTTTGCAGTGAATTCCTCCAATTTTGCCGTTAATTATCAAAAAAAAAAAAAATACAAACACAAATATGCAAAGTTCCACTGGGGCCAACAGCGCCGCCGGTTCTCAAGCTTGTGCTGTTTGTAAATACCAACGTAGGAAATGTAGCAGTAACTGTCTTTTGGCTCCTTTTTTTCCTGCCAATCGTCAAAAGGATTTTCTCAATACCCGCAAACATTTCGGTGTAAAGAATATTATAAAACTCATTGAGAATCTTGACTTCCAGCAACGGCTCATTGCTGTAAAGTCAATTATTTTTGAAGCTAATGTGAGGGCTAAGGATCCCGTTGGTGGTTGTTACCGTGTTATCCGTGAGCTGAATAGGCAGATTGACTGGTACAAGGCCGAGCTTGATCTTGTTCTTCGGCAAATTGTTGCTTGCAAAGCTCAGGTTATGTTTACCCAATACCAACAACAACAGTCAGGACAAAAACAACAGATGATTCCCGATAATTTTCAAGATCAGTTTAACCCTGTTTGTCAGGGTTCGGAGGGTTTTAATATGTATGAAGCAATACAGGGTAATGTTGTTCAGGATAGATATGGTAGCTCGTCGTCTTCGGTGCCTGTTTATAACGTGTTTGATTCTAATCCCGTTAAAGCTGAACCGGTTTCATCGAAACAGTTTATCTCCGATGAAGGTGACGTTAATGTTATTCAGGGTAGTACTAGTTATGGTGGTTCTTCGTCCTTATTGTCTGTTTATAATGGGTTTGATTCTAATTTTGTTAAAATTGAATCATTGGAGACATCGAAACAGTTTTCTTCAGATGTAGAAGATATGAAGCCGTTTTTGTCAAATGTAGGTGAAGAAGATATGAAGCCGGTGCTTGCGTTGTTTGATGGCAAGAGAGACCAAACATTTTCTTTTGACGCCGAAGGGTCGAAAATTCAATGCAGGTTCATACTGTTCATATTCTTTGTTGGCGGTTTTTCAATTAAAGTATTTACCTAAAAGGAACATAATAGGAATCAAGAAAAGTCTGAAACTAACGGAGAGCTTTATCTTTGAAATATTCTTACTACTTCTTGAGTTATTCTTATTTATTGTCAGCAACTCAGCATGCTCATTTTTCTTTCTGCCATTTGCCAATAATGGCAACATGGAGCACAGCCTCATGCTCATTTATCATTCCAGGGCTAGTTGCATATGCTTTAATAAGCACTTGCCTAACGAAGCTTGGTAGTTTTTCTGAATGTATGAATAAAATAACTGATTGCAATGCCCTTTCAAAAGTCTATACTTTCTTCTTTAATGAATTGAAAGAAATGCCAATATGTTTGAGGCCCCCTGTAAATAGAAATAGTGAGTGAAGATCGATCAGATGCAAGGCTAATTCACATGTATTACAATATTGAATAAGGTGTTTCTTTATATGCAATATTATATGGTATTAAGGCAAACATATTTTGCACAATTGAGCATAGATAGCTCGCCTGGTTTTTTTACTTTAAGCTATGGCTTCCCCTTTGATTCAGTTGACAAACCAAAACATGCTTTTCCCTTCTTTTTTTTTTTTCAGTGACAAACTTGTGTCGACGGAAGAGGGTGGAAGCACAAATCAACATCAGCTGAAGCATGATGTGAATGATGTTGCTTCCCAGTTTACTCTGACAAATGGCAAGGGATTGATAGATAGATAGATAGATTGATAGATGAGTTTGAAAATCCATAACTAACATTGTTTAGATCACTTTGCAGTCCTTATAGTCTAAATTTTTGGTATCTTTTCTCTATGGTCTATAATATGGTTTAGAAATCAGATTGTGAATATGTGGCTAATAGTTTTCAGAGCATAGTCAAAAGTTGTATTACACTACTTATTTTACTTTGGTATAAGAAAAACGTTTTCTCATTTGCAATTGAGTTGCTCTTATAGGAAGTATTTCAAAATGTTTGACAAATTCAGGTTATGTTGGGTTTTTCCTTTGAACGGTCATAATTTATGTTTGATACATTAATTGTTTATATTTATGTATAGTTAATGAATTAAATAATATTATTTTATTAAAAATTTATAATAAAATAATATTATTTAATTTTATATACCGATAATATATTAAATACAAATTTAAAATTGCAACCTAGTAAAAGATTTACATGGACCACGAATTTAGCCAATGTCCAATGGTTTATCTCGAAGTTGGTGTAGAGCAAAGCTATATTTTTCTTCGACAGATTACAAGCAGGAGCCACTGGGTCCAAAAGCCAGCCCAAAGGGCAGCTTCTGAATTGGAGAAAAAGCCTTTCCCGCTGTCTTTCCCTTTTTGGATTCATTTTCAACCATTTTAACTGGTTCTCAGATTTTCTTGGGTCAGCTTCTCGCTTTCAACAATATTTGAGGATTTCAGCACGGTCCCTCTTAAAGTCCCTCACTCCCTCTCGTGTCTCGTGGCAAATGTTGATAAACTTCTAGTAGATTAGAAACTTTATTTGCTAGAAATCATTTCCTTTATGAGTTTGGGAATTTCTTCTTCTTCTTCTTCCTTTAAAAAATAAAAATAAATACTCTTTTTTTGGGATTGGTTGGTGGGGGGGGGGACATGCCAAGTTTTGACCGACTCCTCATCCATTATCTGAAGCATCCAATTTCAGATTCTTGTTCCTTCACTGTGTGACACCATATTCTCAACTCAGCAACCACTAGCACCTTACCATCCTTGTCCCACATGCTCCTATTTCTCTTGAGGTTGAGAATGATTCCAGTAAAAAAATGCTCAGGTTAGGATTGATGGAATTGGTTTTTTGGTTCGGGTTAAAATTTATAGGTCCATATCAAAATCACCTTTTTTTTGGATTTAGGACCTGCCTAGAGGAAAAATGCTGTTGAATCAAAGGCTTGTAAATAATATCGCAATGCAGAATAACACAAGCAAATATTACCAAAACCCAAAAAATACACACACACACACACACACAATCAGGTTTCACGTGCGTATAATTATTTTTGTAAAAATAATTTAATAAATTTAAAATTCAAGTTTCAGTTGAATCCAATGTCTCTGTTTCCACAATTTCCATTATATAAAAATAAAGATAGGAAAAAAGGGCTTTTTGTTGATTGTTTGACAAAAGATGGTGCATGCAAAAATTGGTGAAGACCAGAATCAGAAATGCAGGCATTGCCCTGTTCATCAACTATGATGTTTGCTCAAGGTGTTCATAAAAGATCTTGGTTTGCTGTCACCATGGACAAAGCCAGTCCTTGCGCAGTGAACGGCATGAGCGATGAACTTGAAGTTTTGTGGTCGACACGAATGCAACTTATGTCCTCCCAAACTATTAGGACAGTTTTCTGACTTTTCTGTGCTTGATTTCTTCTTAAAATAGATCGCTGCCTTGCTGGTACCTGTCTATGGGCCAACTCTACAACGCCAGATCATGGACAGATGAAATCTAGTCAATCCAACTGCAAGTAGGTCCAGAAGTAAGGCCTAGATTGTCAAAAATCTAGTGGTAGTTACCAAGATCCCTCTCGTCCCCTTGTCACATTTCCCACGGGCTGTGAAGTTTAGGCGACGTTAAGTCAAAGTCAGAACATGTATAGATTTTAGTGTAGTACTGATAAATCAAATTAAAACCTTAGTACATGTTTACACTTAGTTAAGACGCTGATAAATACTAAACTAATTGAATTAATTCACCTCGATAAAAAACAATTTTTTTTTATGTACCAAAGACCAGCCAAATGGTCCAAACCCAAACTAGGCAGTGAAGTTCAGTGGGATTTACGAGCGCTTCAGATCAAAACTCTTAAAAGAAAAGCATGCAAACATCTGACAAAATTCCAACTGCCCCTGTCTAAGGAGACCAATAACACACAGAAACCACGTGCACACGAATTTACCCCCTTTCACCATCATGGGATGCACTTGAAAACATTAATTATTAAATCATATGTAAGATTGACAAGTCTCATCCCTCCCCCTTTTAATATTAAATAAAAACTCATAATGATGTTAATAACTAATAACATAGTAGTTTTAGGCATTCCCCCACATAATTTAACTGACCATGAAGTTGAAATTAAAGCCATCAAATGAAAGAATAAAAGTTACCCCTTGTTTTGCTCACTCAGTTTGAAGGTCAGATCTCAACTAAGAATTGCAGCCACCAGAAGATCATGGTTAAACAAATTCTACCGACAAGTTTCAAACTAAAAACGTGGGAACTCAAGAAAGAAGTGATTGCAAGTTGCAACCCCATTATTATTTTCTTCTTGTAACTTTCTAGTTTCTGACTTGTTTTTCCTGCATGTAACTGTTTGGTTTCAGATTCACGGAAAAAAGCAAGAGAAAAAGAAAATCATTAATTTCAGTACTTTTAGGCATTGGAAGTGCG
>JBBYHM010000025.1:1260150-1272775 GCA_038381775.1 Adansonia rubrostipa | reverse complement strand
AAGTGTTCTACTTTAGAAACCATATTAATGTTTTTCAATATGATATGCTCTCATTGTGACATTTAAAAGATTAGTTTTTTTTTTTTTTTAATGTACAAAAGATGTTGTAGTTGCTTAGGATTAAAATAAGAGATTATGGTTACTGATATTTGAATTCAAATTAAATAGATATAATTTTTTAAAGATAATTATAAATTCAAATAAACTATGGGTCAGTTGAGGCAAGACTGTCTTATCTATGCGTTCTTGCCTTCTAGCCTTGTTATTCTATTTCCATTTGCCAAAGCAGGTAGATGGGGGGCTGCATCTAATGAATGCGCCATTTGAGAAAAAGGTGAATTGGCTCCGACCCTCAAAAACTTGAAAAAGACGTTGAAAATTTTGGATACCAGAAGGTGGCATTTGAAGCTCCCATTTTGGGTCATCGTATAACAAATGGATCTTTTCGCAAATCCCAACCTCTACATTACCCATTTATTAAAAACTCACTTTAGACCAAAAAACAGAAGCAAATCATCTAAAGATTGGGCGGTCCATTTGTTTTTGTTTGAAAAACAATATATGATGTCTCTTTCATTATAAATATAGGTCACCTGCTCGGCTTCACAATAGATTAACGGTTGAAATTATGTAAAAACAAAATACTCCGATGGCATTATTGAGGAGTTCATCTTGGAAGTAACAGGAAGTTCACATGGTCGTCACTGAATAACACTGCCATTAGATTTGAATAATGGCTAAAACTAAGAATCCAATAATAGGATCTGCGTTAAAAGAGTGATTACGACTTTCAATCTATCATGTCTAAAAGGTCTTTAATGAAATTGTGAGACAATCAAATTCCATGTGCTGACAATTATTTTTTTTTAACAACAATAACGTAACTGTAGATATGGGCGTTAGCGATAGGGTTCCATTCTTTGATGATAGCATTAAAGTGAAAGTCCATGTTTGCCCCATTTTGTAAGGAGAGATAGATGCATTGGAACATTGGCTGAGTTCAATCCCACCTTCTCAGTTTTTAGGCACAACATTTACTTTTACAACATAGACAATTAGAACACAGTACAATCAGTATTCACCTACACATTAAAATGGGGGAAAAATTAACTACTCAACCCAAAAATTCCATACGCATCGGTAGATGAAATGAATAAAAGCAATGGACGATGAATTCAAAACTTCGTTTGCTAAATTTGGGTTTGAATTTGGGATCTCTGTAACTCATCTGTTTGTGAGATTTACTAAGGATTGGACCATCCAACAATAGCCATTATTAAGAACGTGTACGGACAAGCCATCAAACGGCAAGCAAAAACAATGGGGCTTGCCCATCGCTACCTTTTATTTTATTAGAGCTACAGGTTTCAGAAACTCGATGATGGCATGCAAATAAAACCAAGCTTCACCCGTTACAAAATCCTAAAAACACCCACCTATCCACCCACCCACCGTTGGATACACTTTCCATGATTATTTTATTTTGGACTTAAACAGTTTATAAAACTAGCAGCCTTCCCCGCCCCCCTGATGCAGGAGCATCAAGATTACTATTTTAGAAACTAAGCCTTTTAAAAAAAAATTATGTTTCTTAAAAATTACTGTTTTAGGATAGATAAGAGTTCTAGTTTATTTAGATTTATGTTTAGGGTTTTTATTTTAAGAATTCTAATTTAGTTAGATTATTGTTTAGGATAAGAGTTTTAGTTTGGGATAAGTTTTATAATTAAAGCTTAAATAGTATTCTACTAGGAATAGTAAATCTAGTAGGAATAGGAGTTCTAGCTTATATATATGCATCTAGGGAGTTGCTCAAAATTATTCGATTATTATTTTATTATTCTATTTAAAAAGTTCTGTTCTAGAACCTAAATATCTCTACAGCGTTATCTTTTTCGATTATTTTCAATTCTTTTGTGTTTTAGCCATTTCTATCATCTCCACCCTGCATCACCCCCACTTTATGGGAGACAATGGAGTTATCATCAATGTTCAATACTGACAAGCAAAAAACCAAAAGCCAAAGCCTCACACATGCAAGTCATGTGCCTTTCATGGCGGATGAGGCGTCTTAATCGAGAACAATATAGTATAGTATTTTAAATAGATTGGCATTACTTTTGAATACACACACACACACACACGTATCATTCTTAAGCTTAGAATACAAAAGGAAACGAAAACGCTTGCATATAAAGACAAGATTCAAAAATATGTCCCTTCCAATGGCAGGAAGAAATGATTCTCAAGCTGAATATATATATATATATATATATATCCTTTTTTATAATCAAATTAAACAGCTAGTTTGCGAACTACACATAAAAGACATGATAGAGCTCTTAGATTAAGGGACATATAGACTAAAAACAAACTTGAGTACATTACCTAGTAAAGAGTTAGCGGTCCCTGATGCCAGAATTCACATGAGAGCCACCCATCGACCAGCCATCATCAAGACCGTGCTCTCTTGTTGCTGCAAGATGGGCATTTGTACTGCTTAATATGCTCTGCCTTTGCTGGTGTAATCTTAACGCACTTTCCATGGAACCATTTCTCACAGATATCACAGCAAATCCAGAATTCATCACCCGCATAATTCTCTCCACAAGCCCCGCAAAACGTCTCTCCGTGCTCCTCCTCATCTTCCTCTTCCACACCATCGTTATCCTCATCTTTTGATGGCACTGCCTTTGAATATTTGGGCTGAGATTCAGAACCTTGCTGCATTTTTTCAAATGCAAAGGGAAAAGAAAATCTACTTCATAAGGTCCCATTGAAATTCCCCATCTTGGGTTAGCTATCAGCGCAAGGAGAATGAACTATGCATAAATAAAGATGTAACAAACCAAAATGCAAACTTAATTTTAGTCAGCTTTACGTCTAAAAGAGTTATACTTCCACTATTAGGGTTTTTCCTATGTCATAAACCTTTGTCGAATTATGAACATAATGTAATATTATGTTGTAGCTCCAATCTCAGCCCATCTTGGCCTTTAACATTCACACAGATTAATATTTAATAAAACAGCTAAGCAAGAAAAAAAAAATCCATACAATGGAGTTTGATTTGGATTTGTTGCTTCTATGATTTGAAACTGACGATTTCTCCTTTGTCTGTTTCTTAGCAGCTCCTGTCACAACTTCAAAAATTGTTGGAAGATCATTTATCATACTGAAAAGGCGTTTCCTGCATCACATAACCAGCATGGTAGGAAAAAACGTAGCTCAAAATATAGCATGCTTGTAGCCACACACAAATCCAGTACAAAGCATCCCAATTTAGTGTGCTCACTCATGCTATGCCTAGTACTACTATTTCCCGATACACTGTAAGCCTTCAAGCTGAAGCCTAAATTTATGGGTCAGACCAATCATACTTTGAAATGGATGACAGAATTACGTTAAAGCCTACCTTTAGAATTTTTACAGGGAAAATAAACTAGTCAACGCAAAAAATTTTCAAGGAAAGCCTTATAAATAGGTATTTAATTCAAATTAGATACTAGGGCTTCCGAAAGCAAGTAGCAAATTCTAGCCAAATTAAACAAGTTTCGATAGATGTACTAAAGTTTACCATAAAAGAACATCCATTTAGAAAAAAGTTAGTCAGCTGAGTGAAAACATTGCATCCAAAATTTTCAAGATAGAAACACAATGAGCACATAAAAATACTAACAAAAGAAAAAGTCAACACTGCAAGAGACTTGGCTGAACCTGGGCTAGTTTGGTGTGCATGACTACCAAGTAACTTAGCATATTTAGACATGGAACATGCATATAAAGCCAAAACAGGAGACGACGCTCGGGCCAGGAGAAAATATACCTATCAGCTTTATCAAATCCAAATCTAGCACCAAAATAAAAGGCCACAGAAAGTAACCACGCATCACTGTGTACAGAAACCAAAGATAACCAGTCCTTTTCTTGCATTCCATCTCTGGCAAAGTTAATACCCAGTGCAGGCTCCGGAAGTTCTGGAGGCACCTCTTCAGCAGGTAGATTCACTTCCCACTGTTCACCGGGAAATCCATAAAGGCAAAGATTCTCCTTTTCTATAACCAAAATTTTAGAATTTTAATTAACTTATTTAATGCATTTAAGACTCTGACAAGATACAATGAATAAAAGCATGCATATGGCAACTACAATCAGTTTATTGCGTTCACATTCATTGATTTGCATCTAAGTTAAAATGGAAATCTTTTTCTTTTTTTTAAGTCAATTCACACCCATCTAACAAGCAATGAGGATCATATAATGAGCACAATCTTAAACTTCCCAGTCAATAAAAAACCATTACCAAATAAAGAAAGAACTTTTTCGAGCCAACTTTTAAAAATTTATAGTAATTTAAAGAAAGAATATGAATTTACATTTGTAACAAATCACATGAAGAGCAGAAACAATAACGTCCAAATTATTAAATTTACCGCAACTGAACATACAGATCTTTTATTTAGCTCATACTAATCTTTTTTATTTTAAAAGGGAAAGTTCAATTTAAGCAGAAAATGGTACCACAATAATTCAATATTCTTTCCTTCAGGGCACAAGGTTTATATCCATAAATACCACTGCATGCACTAAAGTTGACTTCAATTATACTAAAGTTAAAACTATTTGATTTAAAGGGTTTCAATTTTCTGTTAAATTTATTTCTTTATGCATATATATTAATTCTCCATAAAAAAGAAAAAAAAAAAAAACCCAGTACCAGGATCGCACTGCTGGTAAAACTCCTCCACATCTGCAAAAAAACACCAAACCCAAAATTAAATTAAATAAAAAAATAAACTTCAAAAAGAATATAAAAAATGTGGTTAAGAAGATGAGAAGCAAGTGAGGGAAAATAGTAGTACTTTTTCAAAAAAAAAAAAAAATACCAGTAGTAAGGGCTTTAATCATGCCAGCACGACGACCCTTGAAATCACGAAAGACTTCTTCGACTGTACGTGGGTTGTAAGAAGCACCGCCGTCCATAACCCAGATTGATTTTTTCCTTCCTTTTTCCCTTCTTGGAGAGTGGGGATCGAGAAGCAGAGAGAGAGAGAGAAAAAGGAGGGAAAGGAAAAGATTTGCTAAAAGATGAAAAAAAATATTGTTTTAAAGAGCATTAGACTAACCCCTCTCTCTCTCTCTCTATGTCAGACTGTGGTGGAGGGAGAAAGAAGGATAGACAGATTTGGGCGAAATTCACGAAGGAAATTGGGATTTTTAATTAAGCGGATTTGATAAGAGGGGGATGAGTCCGTTCCTCGGATTTTTGGCCCATATAAGAAGAACCCAAAAAAAAAAAGCCTAAATAGAAAGCCCTTTTCACAATAAATCAAACCAAAACCCACAACGTCAAAACAAAGGGGTGATTTCCTCTTAACTCATCTAGATCTTGACACGTCATCAAACATAGCCCACGTTTACATCTGGTCACTAATCGCGGTGGGCCCAGAAAAGTGTGCTTGTCTGGTTAAATGGGCTGGATTTGTTTCCGTATTATGCTCTTTCTATTGTCTGAAATTAATATTTGATTATTAATTAAAAATCTCACATTCTATCAACAAACCAACTAACAACGACTCCAATCATTCAAATTAAAAAACTAGCATTTTATTTCACATTCTATCAATAATTAACATGATTGTTAGCTTGGATTATGCTCTTTGATTATTATAGAATTAAACTAAGAAGGTAAAGGGTAAAATTAATTTCATCCCATTTGTCAGATACGGTAAAAAAAAGCTAAATTACTTCAAATAAAGGATATATTATACAGAAGTCTTACTGTTTTTGAATGATAACCTATTTTTTTTCATTTTTTTTCGTTGGCTATGGTGATAGCAAGCCCCAGCCTTAACAGAATCTAGGGTTAAAACTCCAGACCTGAAAAAACCATGTGCACTTGAGCCAAAGCCTAAGCTTGAATGATGAACCAAATGCTAGCAGTATAAACCTAGCAATTTATGTGTACATGTCATGTTCGTGTATTTTGCCCTTATATTCTTGATTGTGTTCCAAGGACAAAGCATAAAACATGCTTATTGAGACAAAAGAACAAACAAAGGATGAATTTCAGATGATTAAATACAATGCCAACCATCAATTGGAATGTCAAATACGTGTTCAAGGGTTGGTGCTGATTGGACATGCAAAATAGGGCAAAGCTGCTGCTTAAGGTATGTCTCTCATTGCTGCAACATTTTAGCAGATTGTAAAAAAGGGCAGGTTGCCGCCACCAACGTAGGAAGTTGAATCTCGGCAATGTCAGAAACACAAATACTGGTCCTAACAGATGATTGTCAATGTTTATTCACATGTCCTCCAAGCTGTCAAGGCTTCAGGGAACATTAGCAACTTTGCAGATTTGCTAAAGCTTGCAGGGTGATGAGTAACGAACCTTTCCCGTTTCCACTCTCACAAACTCTTTTCTTCTCCCTGTTCCTTACTTGAGCTTTGACCTATTTGCAGATGCTCATCTAAGATTCTTCTATAACCATCTCTTTCAACTACAGGCCATGTCCTACAGATGTCATCGAAAAAATTTTCAGCCTTAACAGTCATCCCTTTTGCGCACAACATTTTGACAAAAAGTGAGAAGCTCTCCAAGCCAATGACGTAACTCTTACCAATCATTTCATTAAAAACTCGAATTGCCATTTCTTCGTTTCCAGCCTCACTGTACCCCTCAAGTATGCAACCATACATAGTGGCATCAATAAGAATACCATTTTGAAGCATGTCATCGACCAGATATGCAAGCTCTTGCATCCTACCTTCAGCCCTACATAGGCCGCATATCACGGTTCTATATGACACAAAATTTGGCAAGCAACCCATTTGTGGCATCTGTTTTAGAAGCAAAACAGCTCTATCGAGCTCCCTGAAATCCACGAGAGTCCTAAACACTGAATTGAAGCTAGATACATTGGGATTAATGCCTCTTCTACGCATTCCCTTCAGAAGCAAAATCGCTTCATCAAGCTTCCTCAATTTGCAATACTCATTTACAACAACAATATATGCTTTCGCATCTAAATTCATATTACAACTAGCCATCCACCTAAAATATTCAATGGCTTCTACTGACCTCCCCGCAATAGAAAGCCCTTTCAGTATGTTCAAATGAGTTGCAATATTATCCTTCACTCCATTCAACCTCATCTCAGACATCATCTTCCTTGCCTCATCAACATCCCCTCTAAGACACAAAGCATATATGATAGCATTATAAGTCAACACATTGGGTGAAAAACCCCCTTTCACCATCTTATTCATATACTTCATTGCCTCCACAAATTCTCCTTTTTTGCAATAGCCATCAATCAAAGTAGTGTAAGTTACAGTATCGGGCAAGCAATCCGCCTCAGTTATCATTTTATCAAAAAGCAAACTTGCACCCTCTATATCACCCTTCTTACAAAACCCATTAATCAAAGTGTTAAAAGTAAACAAATTTGGCTTGCAACTCATTTCATCAAACACCTTTTTTGCACTCTCAACCATCCCCTTTTTACACAAACCCCTTATCAATGTAGTATAGGAAGAAACATCGGGTTGAACCAAACCTTCCTTCACAACGTTATCAAACAAATTTTTAACTAAATTAATCTTATTAGCCTTAACTAAAACGCCCAAAATTGAATTAAATGAATATAGGTATTTATCTTTCTCAAAAGATTTTGCCTGGTTAAACCAAAAGATAGCAGCTTTGATATTACCTCTATCCCCATAGGCCTTGATGATTTTGCCAACGAAGAAATCTGAGAGCTTTTCAGATTTTTGAAGGAGTTGGATAGCAGGGGAGAACAAAGAGTGGTAAAGGAGTAGATCTGTGATAGCTTCATAACATCTGTGATTATGGGTATAGTTTTTTGGATTTGGATTAGGATTTGATGCCCAGTTGAAGAAGAACAGAGCGTGGTAAGGGTTGTTCTGTTTGTTGATAACTAGGGTGACCAAGTTTGGGTCTAAGACAGGTGAGAAGCGGTTTAGAGGTGCTGAACTGAGGTTTTTAGGGTTGGGGTTTCGTGGGTTTAGAGTTTGAAGAAGGGAAGTTATGGAGTTGACGATAGGGATGACGTCCAAGGCTTGTGCGGAGTTGGCGATGGCCCTGGATGATGGCAGCGCCATCGGAGGAGATGAACTGGTAACTGGTCTCAATGATCTTCCTCGCTATGAAATTGTGGTAAATTCATTTGAATCAGTTTTCTGGCGTATACACTACCATTTTATAGCCCTTGCTGATCCTCAAAAACAGTATAGCCTTTGGGCTTTGAGCTTTTCCCTTTGATGGGCTCTTCATTGTAATTTTTTGACTCAACCACCGGCATAGACAGAAGGGAAAGGAATTTCCTTCAATTTTATTTAACGGTGTTAACCTTTAATCGTTATCCGACCATTAACACGGCATTGTTTGAGAGTAAATTGACTAAAAACTCCTCGTACGAACATAATCAAAACGGGGATCCCGGAAGGGAAAAACGTTCTAACCGAGGCCCAGAAGCAAAAACTGGAATGCAATGAAGTCAGCGGTTTCATCACTAGTTAGCTCCAAGAATTCTGCAATCTCACGCTCCCTTCTGCAACACGGGTCAAAACCCATTTCTCAAAGAGCCTTCTTCAGTCCAACAATTCCTAGAAGCACGAAAAATCTGTACAATCGACGTTACCATAAGCCCCAGATCAGGCCCAACTCAACATTCATAATGGCATCAGCTTTCAAGCCGGAACGAGCCAGGGAACCTCCTGCCATTCCTCTCCCCAACCCTCCTGTCAACAAGGCAATCTCTTTTCTTTGTTTATTGTCTTTTTTCGCTGTTTTCATTGTGTGTTTGATAAATTATCTGTTTTTGGTTGTTGTTATAGTTCAAGATTGGGCTTTGCCAGTTGTCGGTGACACCTGATAAAGAGAGGAACATAGAGCATGCTCGGGAGGCCATCGAAGAGGCTGCTCAAAAGGGTGCCCAGCTTGTTCTCTTGCCTGTGAGTTTTTTTTTTTTTCTTTTTTTCTTTTTTTCAGCTTGTCTTTGTCTCAAGGTTTCACCTTTGCTGATTTTTGAATGAGGATTTTTTGGGTAATAATTTGTAGAAAGTTAAGCTTTGCTGTATCGAATTTGAGGCTTGAAAAATTGAAATAATGTTGCGTGGAGAGTCTTAGAAATTTGTGGACACTAGATAAATGAAAATTTTTTACTAATATTTTTCACATAGTGACATGGATGCTTTATGCATTAATCTTGCTAGACAGAGCAAAAGATTAATGGTGATCATGCATTTTAGTTCAAGCCTAATTTTTTCATTTTTTTGGTGAAAATGAATCTGAAGATGTTTGACAAGTCGAATATATGTTCTTCGAAGAATCGGTTATTTTTATTGTTCACAGATTGCATGTAATAGATTTTGCAAGCAAGATTTTTAAACTATAAATATGATATCAAAGCTTCAATTTAAGGCCACCCCTTCCTGTGTCAGGAAATATGGAACAGCCCATATTCGAATGACAGCTTCCCAGTTTATGCTGAAGATATTGATGCAGGTGGTGATGCTTCTCCTTCAACAGCTATGCTGTCTGAAGTTTCTAGTCGCCTGAAGATCACTATAGTTGGTGGCTCTATACCTGAACGCCATGGGGATAAGTTGTATAATACTTGTTGTGTCTTTGGTACTGATGGAAAGCTGAAAGCCAAGCATCGCAAGGTAGTGGCACTTCCTATCTCATATGATAGCATAAACATAAAAAGCCAATTTTGCGCATCATTTGTTAGCTGGACTTGGCAAAGGAATGCATTTTGGAGCTCCCAGTCACGTTCATATGATTAAGCTCGTACATAGACGCATGTTACTAGATGACCGAGCCATCTAATATTTCAGTTTTTGTTATTATGATGATAAATTTTTGTTATCCATACCATCAAAACCTAGATGCTTGTTGAATAAAATGATCATCAGTATTCATTTGTATTAAATTTTACCTATTCTACTTTTGACACTTTCTTATTAGTATGCAAACATCAAAATTCCTGATCTCAGATACCAAGTTGGCAGCGTTCTTTAGACAGTTCTATAGTTTTAGTGATATTATTTCGAAGACTCCCTTTAAAGCTCGTACATAGACGCATGTTACTAGATGACCGAGCCATCTAATATTTCAGTTTTTGTTATTATGATGATAAATTTTTGTTATCCATACCATCAAAACCTAGATGCTTGTTGAATAAAATGATCATCAGTATTCATTTGTATTAAATTTTACCTATTCTACTTTTGACACTTTCTTATTAGTATGCAAACATCAAAATTCCTGATCTCAGATACCAAGTTGGCAGCGTTCTTTAGACAGTTCTATAGTTTTAGTGATATTATTTCGAAGACTCCCTTTAAAGCTGGTCTGCATAATACTTATGACATTCCTCTGAAACTACAGATTCACCTTTTTGATATTGATATTCCTGGGAAGATTACCTTTATGGAATCCAAGACCCTTACGGCCGGGGAGGCTCCTACCATTGTGGACACAGGTTTGATGTTTCCTTTGATGTTTCTCCGTCCATAGTTTTTGTCAGAATCATTTTCTAGACCTTATTTTGTCAATCTTCTCTTCTTCTGTTTTTTACATCTGCACAATTAATCATGACGTGCTATTGCAAAATTTTAACAATCAGATTTTTATGACTGACTCCAATAATTTTCAAAGTGTGAAACTAATCAATAGTTCATATGCAGACGTTGGGCGTATAGGTATAGGCATCTGTTATGACATTCGCTTTACAGAATTAGCAATGATATATGCTGCAAGAGGTTTGTTTACTTCTCCATTGAACTGTGATACAATTAATTTCATGTTTAATTTTGGATTTTGTTAGCTGATGAACACATTTTTAACTGATAAATAATTTTGCAAATGTGGAGAATTTTTGTCATGGCCTACTTCTCCTGTTTTTTTTCCTTTCGCCAAATGCTTTGTAAAGATTATTAGAGGATACTTTCTTCCTGGATTCTTTAAGCCACATTTCCTACATCTATTTCCTCCTTTTATTCCTATAATTTAATAGCATTTTTATATTTTATATTCTATATTGTGGTTTGGATCTTTTCCACTGCTTTTCCCTTCTGATATTTACAACTGCTTACGTTGTTTATCATTTCTTTCCTTCTTCTTCTTTTTTTTTTTTTTTTTTTCAATATGAAACTTATCTTATATATGAATTTTTTGAACTATGTGTTGTGTTGTTGAAATTAGGTGCTCACTTGCTATGCTATCCCGGGGCATTTAACATGACAACCGGACCATTGCATTGGGAGTTGCTGCAGAGAGCAAGGTGCTTTTTATTTCCCTGCTTTCACTCTTGTGTTAATTCTTTAAACTTCAGTGGAAAGGTTGAGAGGACTAAGGTAGGGAGAGGAGAGGATATAGTAACTGCAGAGAGTAATGCAGAAGGGTGTGTTACAATTTTTTTGGCCTTGTATCTTTACAGGATGGTTCCTTGTTTTGGTTTTTGTCTGGACACCATAGGGCAGTTAAAGAAAACAGACGTATGGAGAAATTTTGTTGCTTTAACTATAGCTGAATGCTGAGTTACTAGTTTTGAGATGTTAAGTTCAATTTTAAACGCACGTTTTTTACTTGTAAAAAACTCTTTACATATCAGTTATTTTGATATTGAACCTTACATTACCAACTGAATTTGCATTGCCATGATGCCAATAAAGTATTTGATGGAGTGGAATTTATCATGCTTGATCATCCTCCAAAGGCATCATTTCGTTTAAAGGGAGAAAATTAACTTAAAATACAACAAGGAATTAAAACTTAGATCGAGTCATTCCTCCAGATTTGCTCTTTTTTGCTTGAACATCAACCTGAAGGGGACTGCCTTATTTTATGATATAGTGAGCTAAATTATATTTTGCAATGTAGAAGGGTGTAATTCATGATGCTTGTGTCTCTACATGATAGTTGTTCATCAACTGATATATTTCTTGCTGTTCCGTATGCAGGGCTATGGACAATCAGGTATAGTTGCTAGAATTTCCCCTTTCTTCAATTTACCAGCGTAAATGCTTTAGCATACTCTAATGTTTGGTTTAGTAGAGATGGTGCTGGTACCGTTGAAATAGATGAAAATTATGTAGATTCTGTCAATCTATAGTCAAAGCTAGA
This sequence comes from Adansonia rubrostipa, assembly GCA_038381775.1. Classification (NCBI taxonomy): domain Eukaryota; kingdom Viridiplantae; phylum Streptophyta; class Magnoliopsida; order Malvales; family Malvaceae; genus Adansonia; species Adansonia rubrostipa. The sequence goes on along the minus strand of JBBYHM010000025.1, from coordinate 1,260,618 downwards.
ATGCGGTCGGTATTTCATTAGTTTAACATGTTGCGGTCCAATGCTGTTCTAATTGAGTGGCAGAGATAGGGTGCCTTATTTCCTTCTGTTTTATTAAGCTTCGAGAAATACTTGCTTATAGTTCAAGCTCTGATGTCACCATAGATACTGGATGGAGAAAGTAGAGTACATAATAGATGATGAAAAATCCATGGATTTTTGGTTTGATAACCAACATCCATTCATCATTAAGAACTCCTTGCTGTCTAGAACATGAATATCTGATTGCTTATAAAAGGTTTCTGTTTTGTGTTTCTTTTCGAACAAAATTTTAAATGACAGTTATATGTTGCAACTTGTTCACCCGCTCGAGATGCTGGAGCTGGTTACGTAGCTTGGGGTCACTCCACCCTTGTAGGACCTGTAAGTAGATGCTTATCCTTTTAGCTCTGTTGTGGGTTAACGAAAATAGCTTTGCTCCTGTAATAC
>JBBYHM010000025.1:1232675-1249648 GCA_038381775.1 Adansonia rubrostipa | reverse complement strand
GAATTAACAAATATAGTCATCCTCAGACACGAGAAAGGTAATACCTTTGACAACCAACTCGCTGTAAAGATGACATAGACCATTAAAACTTGTGACCCACCAAAGTAACAAAAACAGCGTGCCAGTGTACTCAAAAAATGAATAAACCCATGTCTTATAAAGCTAAACAATAGTAAATATACATGTTATATTTAACAGAGAGGAGACAAATATGTAAAACCCTGATATGGCATAACATTTAATTCATTTACCTCCGAACAGCCAGGCCTCCAAGGAGCTTGTAGCGCAAGGACTCAGCCTGAGCAATGGCGCAAAGACCCCTGTTGTTAACTTTCTCAGCATAGAGCTCTACACTGTTCTCTGGGAACTTAAAACGTTTCTGAACAACAGAAGTCAGCTCTCTAATCCTTCTACCCTTCTCACCTGACATCAAATCACTAAAACTCAAGTGACAATCATGATGGAATTGTAAATTAAAAGGTGCGGCAAATTACCAAGAACATTTTGAGTACGAGTGGCTCTGATGATGATCTCAGTACGCATAGGAGTAACCCTAACTTCAACTCCAGAGTATCCATCCTCAGCAAGCTCCCTTGTCAACACCTCATTCAGCTCTGCGTAAAACACTCCATCCGCAACAAACTGTCCGCCCAATTAAATTGAAAAATTAAAACTTTAAGCACCACACGATAGCTATTCCGCTCAACTGAAGTAAAGTTTCCATCTATCTTTTTGAAAATCACATTTACTGGGAGGCCTTATTAGACTTATAACTAAACATAGAATCATTTTCAGTTTCTAACTAATCTGCTATACATATATAAATATACATATATAACCAATATCTTCCAAATCTAGAAACAAGCAGAGTAAGAATTATTTAAATCATTCTAAATACTTTACTGTATATTAAGGAAAAGTGAGTCAAATTTATCACTTTTTCTACTTAGCAACGAAATTAGAGTTCGAAGTTTCAATAAATTCTGGAAAAACAAACATCAAAAAAAAAAAAAATGAAAAGAGAAAGTGAAGGGGGGATGAACCTTGCGCTTCTTGCTTATCTGAGTAGTCATGTTTTAGGGGGAATCGAATCGAAACGAAAGAAATGGTTAGTCAAGGTTACTACTTGCTTCTCCGCCGCTTTGGGAGTATTATCTAACAAAAAGAAGTCCTAGGGTTTTACAAGGGAGTGCTTTCTTTTTTAGCGTTAGGTTTTGGGCTTCTACTTTGGATAAACTGTTTCTCCCTTCTCTTTTCTTCCCTTTTTTTTTTTTTTTTTTTACTGCACCAATCATTGTACATTTTAATTTATCTGTGCCATTTTACAAACCGTTTTAATCGAATTAGTGCTATAAATTAATTAATATTAATTTAGATAAAAAAAATATAAACATAATATAAACTTACAATACAAATTACAATTAAGATATTTATATTTTTTATATAAAAACATTTTTAAAAAATCTATCCATTTTAATTCATACTACTTTTTCTTTCTTTCTGTTTTTTTTCCCCCAAAACACCAATGTAGTGAATTCAATGTTCAAGTAGCCCATAATATATATGATATCTTGTACGCATTATATGTTTTCATTTATATATATATATATATATATATATTTTTTTTTTGAAATAAAATATTTCAATCTAAAATAAATAAATAATTATATCATCATTATATTTTATCTTTTTACTCAATATACTAAAAAATTTACAATACTATATGTTTTTAAAATGAAATAGAAAGTACATTAATCTAAGGATTAATCTTGTCATTTTTTATTAAAATTTTAAGGCTTTTAAAAACTAAGGAATAATATTAACTTAGAGGAGACACAAGCATCAAATGTAGTACTTCTAAGTTCCATGATTCCATCTGTTCAAAAGTGGATGAAGCAGTTCAAGGATTCCAAATTTATAAGATCTAATTAAAGATAGCAAATCGAGTACATAAAAGCTTTATCTGCGAGGGAAATACAAAGCTTTATTGGTACATTAAAATTTTGCCAAATGAGGTCTATGCAGATATCCCTCCATCTTAGTTTAGAGGGGAAATTAGCCACTACAATGGCATTGAAAAACTCATGTTCTCTGAATAGATACGAACATACATCTTTTGCCCTTTTTCCGTGCCTCATCAATTACATTATGCCATATGTCACTTTTTCTTGTTACCTTATATACATGGTAAAATGTAGTTGATAGGACATGGAGAAGGGGCAGAATTTTTTGCAAGAGGAAACTAGGAGGATAGGTGTAGCGATCGATGTGCTAGTCCTCATTATTTTTTGTATACTTCAACAATAATTTTTTTTTTTTTTTGCATGAGCAAAATAACAGGATAAGTGGGTGGCTTTGAATATGTTGTCTCCACAAGCTAGAAGTCTGAATGATATAAACAAACTAGACTTGAATGAGTTATGGGAGTTCGGCAGAGCGGGCATTCAGGCTTCTCGTTGCACCATTCCATGATGCAGTTCCTACAGACGGAACACGATGCAGGAATTATTGAAGTTTCTGCAGACATAGAATGCAAAGAAAAGAGACTTTAGGGGCAAGGAAAAAGTACCAGCAGAATACATGACCGCATGGTGTAGCTGTTGGGTGTTGGCGATTGCTCAGGCACAAGGTACATTTGCTGACACCACCTGTTGACTGAATTTGCAAATACAGTAGCTTAATTATTTGGTAGAGAGGTCTCATACACTATATTTAGATCGATGAACTTCATTTGTAAGTTGCAGCATTTCTCAGTACAAGCTTAGAGAACAAACTATTCCATGCAGATGGTACTTACTTATTTAAGCATCATATGTCATCATTTCACAAAGTCTAGGCAACCAGGAAATCACAAATGGCACTTTAAGTTACCCAAAATATTTTCCATCTGCGGCGTCTAATAATTAACAGGTGCAATCAAATCAAAGATAAAGCAGTTGTAATATTTAAAGCAACTCTCTTTGGCAAGAACTTTTTAATTTTGGGGTTTATCAACGATGCATTCCTTTTTTGATGATATCAGTGCTCCGTTATTATTTAAAACTATTGAACAATTGCACCTGATGCCATGAATTAGTAACACAAGTACCCTATTTTGATCTTGCCTAGTACATATGACCTCTTATTCTAGCAATTTCCTATAATAACTATAGCAATCGAAAACAAATAATATTAGAAGATGATGAAAACAAAATATACAGAGAAAAACTTGATAATTTACCTCTGAAGTTGATTCACCAACCCAACTACGCTGGTCAGCCTCCATGTGTATCAAGTTGCCCTCTTCATTTAAAACAGGCAAACCTTGTCCTAGATGCGCAGACAACAATGTGTCAAACAATACATGCTAATTTCCCTTGGCACTGCTGTTTGAAATCAGGCTAAGAAAAATGTCTTAAGTATTGATTTCCTAGTGCAAAGAGTAGATTTTGCTATCAGCTATTTCAAGAGCCCAGACTCCCGCTGAGTAAACTGATACCTTTGGAACAATTATGTTGACATTCATTCTTGCAACAATCCAAATGGATTCAACTTATAGGCAAGGAGGCAAGTTTAGCATATCAGATTATTGGTTAACCATCATGAATTTGGCAATTGGCACAATGTAAGCCTCTTCATTTTGAAAGCTACACGTTTATGAAATTGCTATAAGCAAACTTGAAGTGAACAAACCTGATGGATTTTGATGCGAACCTAATGAGGTCTGATGAATTGAACTTGCAATTGAGGATAAGTTGCTGCGTCGCAGACTTTCAGCAGCTAGGATGCATAGCTGAATTAAAAGGAACAGACCCAGGATTTGGTACCTGGAAATGAAGGTGGTCAAAAAAGTTTAAAAAAATATATATATATCTTGGAGAAAACATTTACTATCAGTACGCTCAAACTTTTTCTTACCTGATGTTGACTTCCAAAAATGTAACAAGAGAAGCCACATGAAAGCAATCAAGATATCTAGAAGCAATTAGAGAACCATATACCTGGGCCTTTGATTTGAGGGCTTTCCAATGAACACATAACGAATGCCAGCTGCACGTTTTGATATATGATAATAGAGACCTGCCAAGGTTTTCCAAGGGAAAATTAACAATAAGAAGATGACTAATGTCACTCTTCAAAAATTTATTAATAAACCTAGAAGAGTCTGCGCTAAATACCTTCAAAGTAGAAGAACATGAGGTTAGCACGTAGAACCAATTGCAAGAATTCACGGGCTAAAGGCAGCACCTGTATATAACAGCACCAAAAAAAAATTAAGCTAAAGGACTACGTTAACAATGAAAAACATACCTAAAAGAATAAAGTTGATTTTGCCAGAAAGATCCCAGAAAAAAGAAGCGTTAATAGGAGGGGAGAAAAAAACAGAAAAGGGTTTATACAAATAAAATGAACTCTTTCCCAATTAAAAATCATAATTTTCATACTGCTGGCCATCTCTGAACTGCATGCAACCACATTCCACTTAGTTTCTCTTTCAACCTCGACAGCATAGAAACTGATGCCCTCGACTCTGATGGTAATGAAATTTCGATCCCTGTGGATGACTCTTCTTGACTCCTCTCAGGAGCATTGCTGCTGTAGAACTCATCTGACTGTAAGTCGGCAAGGGTTATACCACGGGATGCAATCCTAGAGCTGCAAAAGCAAAATAGATCTCCTCAACTTAAAAAAAGTGTTTCAGATGTCCCTCTATCACCAAAAAATGACGCGTGGGAACAATAAAAAATGAACACAAAAAGGGAAAAAAAAAAGCTTAAATTTAAACCTAATTCTCTCTGCAATATAAGGAACTGCAGTCTGATATACAATGAAGAGAGCACGTCTAGCAGGTGTTGGGGAAAGACCATGGGGTCCTGCAACCTAACAAAACACCATATCAACTATCATAGGATAAATGAAATGTAAGACACTAAAAAGATGGTGAATTCAGATGCACATTTTGAGCTAGAAAACTCTAAAAATATAAAACCTGAGTGATGTCACAGTATTCTTCTCCCAGTGTTTGCTGCCCAGAACCTGTTGTTAAAACATAGTAAAGCATCTGACCGAGAAGTTTTGTCTGCATAACAAATTTGAAAAAAAATCAAAAAAAATACTTTTAAAAAATTTTAGTGACTTATTGGGGATTGAAATTTAGAACTAACCTCATTCTGATAGGCTACTGCAACTCTTGTACCTAAAAAAAAGAATTTTTTTTAATCCTTTATCATTTACAAGGTTTAATTAATGATAGAGAAAAGGTGAAAAATAAAATACCCAAAAGGTGGCGAAAGGCGTCGCGGCAGGCGTCGTAAACGAAGGAAGCGTACTGGTCGTCCTTCTCCGCTGCTCTCATTATCTCTGGCTGAGCTGCCAAAGGGAATCGTCGTGGTTCAGTCGAGGAGGAGGGATCCGATTCCCCACTTGGCCCTGGGTCGCCTGACCCGGGTAAGTCGTTTCTCCCCAATCCCATCTCTATTTCTGGTTTTGTTTACAATTAAATCCAAGTTTTTTCTCCCGAAGTTATGAGGGTGGGAGGCACTGACAGGCACAGGATATCGGAGAAAAACCAACAAACGACGACGTACGCTAAGCTGTGTAAATGAATGAGAGCAAAATATTAAAAAAAGTAAATTTGATTGACGCCGTTGCCGGGGATCGAACCCGGGTCGCCCGCGTGACAGGCGGGAATACTTACCACTATACTACAACGACCTTTTCGGTCTATTCGTTTGAAATTTAGATTATCAAGGTTGACCATCGAATTTCTTTGTTCCGCTTTGAACATTATTACTTTAATTGAAAAACAAATCAAAATTTTTTCTTTAGAAAAAATTATATTCACTATTTGTAAAATTTTCAAATTCCCACAAAGAAAGTAAGATAACAAATATCTTTTAAGTATAATAAAAAATTAAAAAAAATATGAAGACTTCTTATGTTATTTGTAAAATTTAAAAAAACAAAAAAGAAAAGAAAAAACTCACCTAAGTTAAGAATAACCATTGGAAACGAGTACAAGAAAACTTGCTCAAATTCATACTCAGCCGCAACACTTTACAATTCTAGCAAGAATCTTCACGCCCCAGATCCTAAAAACGCCTCCATTTTCTCCAATTCCAGCACTTTTCTAGCAATACCAAGCATCGGGAGCTCCGGTGATGTAGTTTCAAACCAGACCTCAATTATATTACCGTAACTTTTCATTTCAATCATATTCTCAAAGCTTTTCATTTTTTTAAATATCTATGTTGACATCTCTGCTTAACATATATTTTGATACTAGCATGATAAGAAGATTCTCTAAATATAATAAAAAAAATTTAATCTATATTCAATGCTCATTTCCAAATCATTTAATATAAAGAAACAGAATCGGAAAAAATCCATTGATGAAGTTGCAAAAGGACCTCCTTCCATGATCTTTGCTCTTAACGTTGAACGAGCTCTTGGTGGCATCCGTATCTCATGACTATAGGTGTCAACGGTACAGGCAAGCCGTGGCACAAAAAAAAAAAAATTAAAATCTAAGCCCATACTCATTTTTAACCTAGCCTGTGTAGGTTGAATAACTGTTTACTATTATTAAAAAATATTAAAAATTTATTTTTATATTAATAATGATATATTTTATAATTAAATTTAAATAAAAATATATTATTTTAATTAAAAATATTATTTTAAGCTAACTCGACCTAAAATATAAAAAGCAAAACTCGAACCAAAATCCTACCATACAATGAACATCTTTAATCCAAATTACTTAATCTATGAACAACTCTAATCATGGCCAACCTTTCAGTACTTTTAATTAATAAATAGTACTATCATTTAATCTATTTTAAATCATAATATTTGAATTTTTTTTTGATACCGTTTAAAATTCTTCTTCCTGTCTATAGCATTGGCTTCATATCGGATGAATTTTTATTATATTATTTTAAAAATTAGATATTTATATATTATTTCAAATGAAATGATAAAAAACTCTTTAATTTTATATTTATTAAAATTCTCAAATTAGTTAATGTCACTGATAATAATAATAATAATAATAATAATAATAATAATAGAGGTTTTTTTTTTTTTTGGCAAAGGGCATTAAAACACATTTTTAAAAACGAAAATTAATTTTTACACGAACTCGCCTGAAAGAAAATGTTCCCGCAATCATCCTTCTGCATTTATGACCCTGCACTTGAGAGACAATCAACATCGACGACACAGGACAATGCAAATACCCAAGCAGGCATGCAACATACGTGGAAAATCAAAATTGCAGGCTTCACATTTTCTCACACAAATAAGCTACCTAAAAAACCAGCATTTTTTAACACAGCACAATTACTCATGCTAGGTAAATAGCTCTTTATTTTCGAAATATATATATTTTACAAAATTGAGGAATGGAAAACATCATGGAATAAAAACATAGAAAGCACTGTAGGTGAATTTTTTATTAAAAAAATAATTTCAAATTTTGATTCAGCCCACCTCAACGCAGCCAAAAAAGAGTTGTTAAAAGAAAATTCTTTTTTTATTCAATTTTTAGAAAGAAAAAAAAAACCGATAATTTTCGCGCCTTGACATTAAATATTTATCCAATACTCAGAATCAGATTAATAACGAATTAGAAGATATTAAACATATTTGGAAAACAGAAGGAATATTTTAAGGGATTACTTTGCATTCTAACTGATGTCAGTTATGATAATGACACTGATAATTAAAATAACAAAACAAATGAAAAAAAAAAAAGGCTTTCAGATTACGCGGCTGAAAATCTTCTATAGATTTAAATTGATGACATGCAAATGAAGGAAATAACAATATAAATGAACGCACAGGCGTGTATTCGGGCCCATTGCTTGAAGCCTAGGCCCTACACCGATCTCATTTCAAGGTACGACATTTATCAACATCACCAAGCACCTGGTCACCATGTCATGAAATGGCCCACAGAAATAGAGTGGGACTAAAACCCACTGTGAAGGAAAAAAAAATGGGAAAAAAGTGTTCAAATGAAGAAAAAAAAATATAAATAAAGGAAATTTGTTAGGAACCAGATACTCTTTAAAAGACAGTAATTTTTAATATATATACATATAAAAATACGTAAATGACTAATGTTTAACTAATTTGTTAACATTGCTCTAAGTAATCTCTTTAAATAATATATTGTTTACTGATTCATTAAATCAACTCAGTCATGCACTTTAATATTAACTAGATTATATTACATTAACTTCGTAATGAAAAAAAAAAGTACAATGAAACTAAAAGATGTGAGAAAAACTGACAGGAAAAAGATTATGTAACAACTAATGATTTTTTAAATGTAAAAGAAAATAATAAAGCAATTTTTTTTTACTTTAAAAAAATAAAGTTAGTCGTAAAACTCAATTAATATATAATATCAATATTAGTAATTTAATTTTTATTTTATACTCTCTCAACTGTATTGATGTCAATATTTATGATATAAAATTTACGTATTTCAATATTAAAATTTGAAAAACATAATGCAAGGTTTTTTTTCAAATTTTTTTAAATAAAATAATTTTTTTCATGACCAAGGTCAATCATAAACTTTATTGGTAGAATAGTGTGGATCTGTCTATTATATACGCGACCCTTAAACCAGCATGATAAAGTAGAATACTCAGCTAAAATATCAGTTTTTTACTTCGGCCGGAAAAGATCCTTAATAACCAGTTAGCAACCGACGTCGGGCGTTATGAACGTTTACATCATAGTACTATAAATTAAGACTTGTGAACTGTTATGCTCCAATTAGCCACTAGTAGATTGTTGAAAACCACCACTCCATGCAAAAAAGGGAAAACGATCAACTCCTATGATCGCTTAATTAGAATTAGTTCCAGCTGGAAAAACTTGAGTAGAAAGACAGCATGGGTTGGAAAAAATTATTTTTTAAAGTATAATGAGAAAATTATGAATTAAAAACTTTTAAAGGTTAGCTACCGTTGTAAGAAGTGACATGAGATGTTTTATTGTCAAAAAAAATATAATTAAAATAATAAAATTTTAAAAATATAAGTAAAAGTATTCATGAGTAAGACATTATTTATTTTTTTTAATTCCCTTATCCAAGCCAAACCTAAGCCAACCTATAAACCTATTTTATTTTTAAAAAAAAGTTAAAAATTATTTTATATTAATATTTATATATTTTTATCATTAAATTTAAACAAAAAATTTATTAATTAAATTGTGATTCAAGCCCAACCAAGCTGATTCAAATAAAGAAAAAAAGTCCAAAACCAACCCAAAACGAGCTGAGCTTGTTGGAATGAGTAAGCTGCCTGACCCTTGAACAAATTTAAATGTGAAGATAACAAGGTTTTTATTCAAAAATCAACTTTAAAACCGCAAAAACTCTATTTTTTTATATTTAAATTATTAAACCATAATTTTAAAAATAAAAATCAAAATTATCTATGCATTTAATATTGAGATTGCGAAGAAACACAACTTTCAACCTCAAAAATTGTGTAGATAGCAAGGCCAATACTAATGCTAAACATGGCCTTAACAGTATTTATCAAGTTGCTCTGTAAGGCGCAGAGAAGCAACTATTTGAAGAAAAATTAACCGACCATTAGGATTTAGGGGTCTCCTCACTTTTTAAATTTACTTTTGTCTTGGAAATAGAAACATACCTTTACCAGCTTTTTATATTTACTTTTGTCTTGGAAATAGAAACATACCTTTACCAGCTTCACCAATTTCTGAATGTCTGGTCAGAGCTTAAAGCACCCGAACCTAAAATTTAAATTACGCAATGCAGTGGCCCCTCTGCTCAAAACTTTCAAATTTCTTGCCTCCACAGCACAAGCTAGAAATGGAAAAATGGTTAGTAGAAAAAAAATACTTATAAAAAAATAATCCCTGAAGCTACTTGTCCAAAAGCCGACCACTCAACTAGATCTGTGCCAAGAAAAACAACAGAGAATCAAAATTAGATATGGAACATCCCTGTGTTCAATCGGTGCAATGTGCTGAACCCGAATTCTAACCAGATAAAAACGCAATATAGTGGAACTACAGCAGTAAACCAAGTTAATACATTTACCTCACCGGAAAGGAAACTAGTACCATATTTATCAACTAATTTCTGATATGCAACTTCATATACAAATTTACCTCAAACATCAGACTTGTTGCTTGTTTTAGTAAACCCTTTTCCTTTTATGATAGTGACAGTTCTCTTGATTATCTTCGTCATCTGACTTGCTGGCCATGTGCCACCCATCATAACTTAATTCATCATGTGCTGGTTTTGCTTTATGCCCAGAATGCCTGGAACTTCGGCTAGAATCTTTCTCCCTTCTCATCTTTTCCTGGTCAGTGGAATGATCCGGTTCCAAACTAGATTCAGAATGATTGTAATGTTTCTGAAGGTGTTTCTCGGCATCGTGCTTAACTAATTTTCTTTTAGAATCTTTCTCTTTATTAGTTGGGTAATAGGTCCAACCAGAAGCACGGTCACTCCGCTCTCTTTGGTCATTGTGCTTTTTGGAGCTCCTATGACAATGTTTGTGCCTCTTCCCAGAGTGTCGGCTGGAGCTACTGGTCATATTATCAATTTCTGACCTCGATCTCTCTGAGTGATGATAAGGCTTTGGATTTTGACCAGCAACTTGAGAACAACTCTCGTGCCTTTTATCATCAGAATAAACATCATCATCGATGGTATGTGAATGCCAACGTTTCTTAAGTGACGTTTTGTTCAAGCTGTCTTCAGAGTAGCTTTCACTCCTTGCCCTATCAGGATAAGTTTTTATTTCACATGATCTTTCTGTCTCATCATATTGACGTCTTTTAAGATCATCCTCATCATAGACGAGTTCTCTAAAGCATTGAAAATTAGCATAATAAGGATCTGCATATAAGAAGAAACAAATATGCCAAAGAAACTACAATTTAAGTGTTGACAATGATCTGAATGCAACTTTCCATGTCAAGTTTTTAAAGAGAGAGAGGGTCTAGTTGCAACTTTCTTCAGATATTTTCCCAAAAATAAGATTAGTTGAAAGTCCAACAAAGACCAAACTTAAAAAACTCAACTTAAATCCAGATGAACATCCTAAAAAACAGTTCATTCACCAAAATAAAAGAAAATAGTTATACAAGGTGATAATTAATTATTCAGACACGAAGTTTTTGCTTAATATGGAAAAAGTTTGTACCTCATGACATTCTCACTTGTAAACTGGTGTCTCTTATCATAATCTTGAACATCCAACTCTGAAGAAAATAGTTGGTGGTCTATGTTTACCATGCCTCCCATCCTTGTAAATCCCCTACAAATGCCCCAATATCAAAAACAGATAAATAGCTATGATAAAATGAAATACATGTTTTAAAAGGCACTATTAAAAATAAATAAATAAACGAATGGACTTACCCAAAGTCAGGTGAGCCACCAAACATAGATGGCATGTATGTGGGAACAGGAAAAGGTGCAGCAGGAATCAGTGCTGCATTAAAGGGAATCATCACAGAGATACCATATGGGTTTGCAAATGGCCTAATAGGGGGAAAGGGTGGTCCATTCCAGTATGGTGATACATAACGAGGCATTGCTCCTAGAAAGGCAGCATTTAATATATACAAAACCAATGCAACATAAGCAAAAATTGAGCCTTGCAAGTAAATAAGAACAAAAAATAAAGATTGCAAAACATCTTGTAGTTACCTCTTTGAAGCACAGGATGTGGACTGGAAACAACAGGGCAATCTCTCCTCAAATGACCAGGAGAACCACACAAGTAGCAGGCACGGTCCCCCTAAATTCAATCAGGCAAATCAAAATTCCATATTACTATCATTTGAATTATTGGACTTATGAAATAAGGAAATTAATGGCCTGAAAGTTCACTAGGACACTGCAAAAAAAGAGTTCAGCTTTATCCAACACGATGCTTGACACCATCTTGCAGAAACTTAAAAACTGAGAATATATGGAATAATGTTAACGATGTATGGCAGGGCGCTTGAACCAGAAGAATAGCACAAATTGGAACATGTTAGACAGGTAACATATGCACAACAACTGTTATAAAAACAAAGCCCATCAAAAATATATTCTATAATGAATTTTATAGAATTTTATGCATATATATATATATATATATATATAGCATGCTGAGGCATGTCAAGTAATGATTGCATTCAGTTCAACGAGATAATAAACAATTATATCACCTTTTTGAGTCCGGTCTCCACATAACTCTTCACTGCATCTGCCAGTTACATCAAGTTAGTCAGTCTACAGAAGACATATACAGATATCATGTCTACATTAGAGTTCGAAAAGTTTGTAAATTAGGTTAATGTTCTACCTGCAGTGTTAACCCACAGTGCCTTCTTCTTCTTGACATTGGATTCAACTGTAGTTACAGAAGGAAAAGAGTTAGAATTCCGAGAATGGAGAATATAGATAACAAAATTAGATATAATGAAGTATTGATATTAAAAGCAGCATATTTGGCATCATTTTATGTATCTTAAGCTGCTAGAATCTAAAAGACTGTAGTCATAGAATCATTAGATAAATAGTTTGAGTATTTCTACATGATCATACCTTCGTCATTAATGGGCTGGTTTTCCCCCTGGAAATCACCAAAACCTTCCAGATCCTCAGGTAGTTGCCACATCTTTTGAACAGGAAATTTAGAGATTTTATCTTTGAGCAAATGATGACAACTGACATGAGAACCCATGCCACCTAGCGATTCTGCATGAACCTGATTGGAACCCCTCCTTTTTGCAAAGTGAGGAGGCAACTCTGCTCCTCCTTGAAGGACAGAGACAGCAAAAGAAACATCTTTCTCTTGAATTCCTGATTCTTCATCTGTTTTTGGATTATCAAGCAATTATTCACTGTCCTGGGAACAGTGCAAGAAGAGAAGAAAAAAAGTCGAGAATATATTATTTTAATACCTGGAGCATATTGATGTAAAGCGTTTTCTGAATCATTAACAAGACTTTGGGACTTCAGGAATCGCTCAGTGGCTTGCCTCAGTGACAAGTTTGGTAACAAATCTTCCACTTTGCATTTGGTAGAAAAGCATTTGGGACACCTTGCCTTCTCAACCAGCGCATGACGAATGCCTGGGACCAACCAAACAAAAATCCTCAGGAAAACTGACAGGTGGAAACAGTAAGCAACCTTATCACACTAAAATTTTGTATAAGAAACAAATACTCTGGAGCTAGAGAGCATTTTGTACGCAAATTATCTTTCACTATTAATACATCTTAAGAGGTATCCACTTACACTGCATAGAAAAGGAACATGAAAAGATGCCCTAGAGTCAACCAACTATACCAGAAAATACATACATGTCTCGCAGAAACTATGCTGACAGCAAGGTATCATAACAGCCTCCTTAAAGAATGTGTCACAAAGAGAGCATTTCAGCTCCGACGGAAAATCAGCATTTTGCGTTGCTGGAAAACTGTAAAATACCGCTTGTCAACAACCAGAGATCATTTGAAAGTTTTTTTATAAAGAGAGAGAGAAAGAGAGAGAGAGATCTTCAGACTAAATAACGACAATAGGATAACTGAGGGTGTAAGTGACTAAAGCTCTTACTCAGACAGTTTAATATTCAGTTCAATGTCAGCTTTTGATTTTGTCTCCAGCACAATTTGACCTGATACATTAATGCAGCATGGTAAGCCAAATTAAAGAAAGAAGAAAACAAAAAGGCCATCCAAATTAAGAATGAGTAGCCAAAGGAAAATGGAATATTTTACACCTTGTGGAATGGCCTCACTGATGTTACTCACTTCAAATTTATGACATTCTACCACAGGTTGCTCACAGCAACTGAATGCAGAAAAAAAAATAAATCAATTTATAGGTGAAAGAATAATAATGCTGGTTCTATCCTAACAAATCATAAATAGACTGATAATTGATCAAAACCTCTGATACAACTGAATAATGCATTTAACGACACCAGAAATGCAAGGATTGATACCTTTTTAATTTGATGTGAGTCTCCTCATCACCAATACAAAATTTGTTCTCAATATCAAGATCAATGCCAGATAAGTTCCCCTCAGGTAAAGGGCATAATTCTGCCCCAAAGTCATCGAAGTTGACAGTTTCCACATTCTGAAAAATATATGTTATCTCACCATTTAGAAAAAGTTCTAACTAAAATAAGCAAACAAAATCTTATCCTAAATCCACAGATATTGTGCACTAGAAAAGTTTGTAGTTCTTCATCCATCTTGAATTTCATGGACTTACAAAAATTGAAGTACTAGAATAACTATAGCTTAAAAAGAAGCAGTGAACATAGTGTAAATTGAAAAAAAAAAAAAAGGATAATGTAAAACAAATTATTTCACATCTCATTAATCATAAATAAACGGAAACTACCCAAATATCAATTCTAAATCTATTTATTACACATCAACATAAAATTATGAAATTAGTATATCCTAAGGTAAATAATTACAATCAGAAGCAGACATAAAAACTCACCTCCGGATAATAGGTTTTGCTCATCTTCACGTCTGTGGTTGCAAAAATTTTGCATGAGCCAAAGCGTGCCCTGAAGAGAGTCAGCATCATAGGTAAGGAACCAAGATAGGATGCCACGGAGTAAAATTTGCATATAAAATTAAAAATCAACTGAACAGGCACTAACCCAGCAGGAACTCTCTTTATGATCACACTCGAACCACAAGGAATTTGAAAATCTTCGTCCACATACTCTGCATTAAATCCATAAAACAACCAAAGCAATCGTCCAACAATCAGTCTAAAGCCTTTGCTGGAACCCATGAAGTTAAGGCATAAGACTAGGTGCTGCATCTTAGGCTCTAAGTACCAAACAAAAAACCGTCTCAGACTCTTTTGGATGAGGCACATTTGATCAATTGTTTGCCTGGGCACACTTTTCTGTAAGGTGCTAAGGGCAAAAGAAGCCCGTTTGATTGAAGTTTCTCTAATTTCTATTTTTCATTAATTCTACCTTTAAGGGTAAAAAAATGGACAATACTAAACTCTTTACTTCTCATTATTTAAGTATTCAACAACAAAGATGGAACCATAAGAAAATCATATATATTTATTGACTAACAAAAGAAAAAGAAAAATTTGCATATTTTGTAAGAAAAAATAGACTACTCTTTATTATTAATACCAAAATTATAGATATCTTAAGCTTATTTTATGAACATAGCAGATGCACGTACAAGAACATACACATACATATTGCGCTTAATTACGCGCCTGAGACAATATAAGGTTTCTAAGGATTCTAGGGCTTAGTGCCTCTTGCGTCAGTGATTACATTGGCTACAAAAGTTATCCAATCCTCCATTTAAAACTCCAGTTCCATATAATTCATTAGCTTGCTATAACTATAAACTTGGTTTATGCGTTGGATTCCTAAATAACGTGCAGCGAAAGCAACGAAACAGAGAATAAAATTAAAGCGGAGAGAGCGTGAGTTAACCTTGACCGGAGATAGGATCAGAGAAGAAGAGATCAAAATCTTGGCAAAGATTGAGTTTCTTGTTCTGGACGACACTGGATTTTAGATCACGAACCGAAATTGAAGGCTGGCCTCCAATGTCGACCGAGTCGTAATTGCGCGAGCTTCTGAATTTGAAGTGCACCGACATGGCTGAGTTCGAACCGGCGAGCTCAATTGTAAAACTCAGTTTTCTAGAATAGTCTCAACAAAAAAAGGAGGAGGAAGAGAGAAGGACGATCTGGTTATGCGTGCGAATTGTGACTTTCTTCGAGACAGAATTTGGGGATTCTGTTCGCTTCGTAAGTGGGAAATCAAAACGTTTTTTATAACTCGGCGGGTACGAATAATATTTGGCTGCTGAAAGTCACGTGCAATGTGCCTGACGTTGGCATGAATGTTATTCCTGCACGTCCAAAAAAATTTTTGTAAAATATATTTTATTTTTATTTAAATTTAATTATAAAAATAACATAAATATTAATATAATTTTTTTTAAATAATGAGATATTTTATGGGTTCACCAAATCTAAACTTAAAGAAAAAACAAAATAAAAATTGTTAAATATAATCCGATCATAAACATTTTTTGTATTTTTTTATTACTATTTCTTATCACTTTTGTTCGTATTGCATTTTTTTACTATGATACTAGAGACGAATGTATAGCTAAATCGGATAATATTAAACATGACTGTATGAATATGATATGCATAATATTATTAAAGTATATCATAACATGACGCGAATATATGATTTAAAATCTATATAACAAAAATTAATAATGTATCATCTATATGAATATTAAATATTTTAAATACTATTATAATATAAATAAAAAAATTACGAAGTCTATGTATAACAAAGCGTTGGAATAAGAAGTTTTGTCATTTTTATTTTCAATCCCGTGTGTAATTGTGTTATTGAAATTATTATTGTATAAATGTAGAGCAAAAAAAAAAAGTTTTAATAAAAAAGTTTTATTACTTTTTTTTATATATTTCATGTTTATCTTATTAAGTTACTGAAATAACTATTATATGAATATATATATATATATATATATCAAAAGATTTTACAATTTTTTTTTTTCATATTACATGTTTTTGTTACTGTGTTGTTGGAATTGTTGCAACAAAACTTGTAACAAGAAGTTTTTATCACTTCTGTTTTCTTATTATGTTGTTGGAATTATTGAACAAATTTATAATAAAAAATTAATAAGTTGTGATTTGAATTAAAAAGTTTTTAATAATTTGTGGTATATTATTAAGGATTCCATATCTAATAGTGAATTGCATTGAAAAAATAAATACAAAGAAAGAAAGGTCTTTAACTTGACAGTTCCCTTCTTGGTGCCACAACAGTGTATTTTCAAAGTAGACGTTTGAAAATCAGAGAAGCTCCGAAAGACCAGACCTGATCGAGGACCGACAAGTCCGGCCGCCTGTCTTGATCGGTCTGTATGAA
>JBBYHM010000025.1:1210913-1232575 GCA_038381775.1 Adansonia rubrostipa | reverse complement strand
TCAAGATTAACTTAAGATTGATTATTATTCATTCATTTTAATAATGCAATTATTTTTTTACTTTAATAATATTTACTGCTTGTAAAGTTTATGGGATATGTAAAAAAAAAATGTTGTAAAAAAAGGCACTGACATCAAAATGTTAAATGTACCCCTTTACAAATTACATAGGTTAAAGACTTAAAAGGGTACTAAATTTAAGGAGAAAGCTTCACTGTGTTAAAGAATTATGACCATAGTTTTTTGCTAAATTGGAATTTTATTTTTGAGAATTGAATATCAAATATTATATCTTATCATAAGATAAGTAAATAAGCATTTAAAATTAATTATAAATAACATATATATATATATATATGCGGAATAAAAATACTAAATGTCTGTAATACGAGTGATTGTGTGGCATAAATAAAAATATATATAATTGTTTCTCAAATTCTCAAAATATATCAAATATATATCGTTTCTAATATTAACAAATCTAATAAAAATTAATTTATAATTGGGTCTACTTAATTTATGCGTTTATAAATATTATTTAAAAATTATCCAATTAATATATTGCTTTTCCTGAATTAAAAACAAAATATTGTGTTAACTAAAAGTTTTGTTTATATATACCATTTTGACTTGCATCGATTAACCTTTTTTTAAAAATAATTTTAACAAGTAATTTTAATATATTTCATAATAAATCATATGGCTAGTTGTTACTTCAATTATTTCAGTGAACTGAAAATTAAAATTCTCTTGTTCAATAAATGAATTAAGTAAAAATAAAAATAGAACATATCACCTTTATGCAATTAATTAATCATAGCTTTGAATTGTGTAGAACCCATTAAAATATTAGATAAAATATAATTTTATATTATGATTAAATAATTATAAAATTATAAAAAATTATAAAAAAATCTAAAAAATTTAACCTTTACTTAAATAAATTTAAGGTTTACTTAAAGAATTGTCGGAAAAATAACCTTGAAGGCCTCGAATTTAATGTACTATCTTGGCTTAAATAAACCTACCTTAAACGATAATCTACCTAAAATTTAATGTATCGTAAGGTTCTGACAATTTTAAAATAAAAATACTGACTTTGGAATTGGAACATTTAAAATTTCAATGCCCATACCATTATTTTATTTTATTTTATTTTATTTTATGACAAGAATAGGATGAAAGGGGGATCGTATCCAATCCGTATCTAATAAAATGTTTTTAATTAACTAATTTTTCTGTTTCTTTGACAGTGTCCTCTTTTCGTTCATACCATTTTGTTTAACTAAGATCAATATTTAAAATTATTATATATAATAATAATTCTAATAATAATAATATTTTTTAAAGTGTGAAAAAGATAAATAAAGTTACAAATTATTGTATTTAATATAAAATTATTATTATAAATAAAATTTTAAAAAAATACTTAATAAAGTTAATTAAATTATTATTTATAATAATATTTTTATATTAAATACTTGATAATTTTTAATGTATGGAAAATTGTAATTTATATAATATGATAATTTTTTAAAAGAGTATTTAAGGATACTCATTGGTAAAACTTAATTTGTTTTTAAAATATTTTTCAAAATTATTGTATTAAGTAATATATTCTTTTCAGTAAATTGAAACTCATGAAACTAAGAGTCAACTATTCTATTTATACAAAAATATTCTGTAAATAAAAATTGAACCATCCTTTGGAAAGTGTTTTACAACCATGGTTAACAAAAATATATTAATTAACTTTAAATATATTTAAACAACTAGAATAGCTTTGTGTGTGTGTGTGTGTGTGTATATATATATATATATATATATATGTATATGTATATAATAGAAATAGAATAGAAGGAAGACTAAGGTTAAGGGAGGCTCAATTCTGAATTCGTAGTTTGCCAATGTAACAAAAAATTAACCTGGCACCGACACTTGCCAGCCTGACGGAAGTTTCTGATCTTGTTCTTTGTTCATGTTCAATGGAAGATGAAATTATGACGGTGTTGCAGACGAGATAAGTCAATAAAGGCCCTATTCCTCGCTCGGCTCGCAAGACCCACCAATATCCCAAGGAAAACACTTCCCCTTTGTGTCGTTGCTTCCAGCAGCCCTTATATAAATGATTAAAAATTTGATAAAGCCATGACGCTGCCGCTGTGGTCACACTTACACCATCAATCAATAAAATAAGACTTCCCACTGTTAGCTGGCTAGTCATCTTCGTCTCATTAAAAATACTACTATATATAAGCTCCGGCGCCCCCTTTCTATCTTACCACTTTAAGCCTTCCAGCACTCTCCAGTTTTTTTTTTTTTTTTTTTGTGGGTATTGCTTACATAGTCTTGTTGGCTTATGACGTGAGAGTAACAAGTGCTTTGTCTATCGCTGTCTGAACCAAAGGTCTCTTCTTTTCCTGTTGTTTGTTTCTTGCTTTACCAGAGCTTTCCTGCTTTTTTTTTTTTGGTGTAGATCTGCACTGCTTTAAGTAGTGTACTCGAGCTTCTTGTTCTAACTATTTCTGGATATCGTGTGGAGGCTTACTTTTTCTGGAAACCTGTATCCCTTTTTTTTTTTTCCAGGTAAAGGTCTATAGGCAATGGGTATTCAGATCTTTTGATGGAATTAAACTGTTTATGATTTTTGCCGAAGTTATATTTTTTTTGACTTAAAAACTGACAGTAAGAAGTTGATGCTTTGTTCTTTTCTACTATGTAATGAGAGTTTCAAAGTTACTTTAGTAGCTTTTAAGATCTCATAAAAGAAAAGGTAGCATTTTTTTTTTAAAGTTTTCTCCTTTGTTGTTAAATATAAATAAGTGGAATTCAACTTGTGTGCTGAATATTTTTGTTTACCACTTAATCAGAGTTTTGGTGGAAGCTAAAGACATGGCTGATAATAGAAGCACTGCAGGCGGAGAAGTGGTGATTAATGTTCCCGGTGAAGAAAATTCGAAAGGACTAATAGGATCTTCTCCAAAAGAATCAGAGGCATTGGCTGCCTCCAATCAAAATCCTCAAGTTTCACCAAACAAAGCATCGACTGAACCTGGTGCTGTTACTGCTGGTTTGGCTAGAACAGTGTCGACAGTGAGCTGCCCATCTTCTGAGGCCTCAAAATTTGGTTCAAATGCAATTAAACCACCAAAATCCCCTAGTGCAGGTAACGAGCACCCACTTACTAGAAGAAGGTCATTAAAACCCAAGTCAAGATTTGGAGAACAATCTTATATTCTTGAATCTGATGAAATGGAAGACAGTAGTTTAGCCAATCAGGAACAAGTTGGTGGCAATTCACCTTGTAGACACTCCTTCAATAAGGCCTCGCCTAATAACAAGTCGGTGAGAAGTATTAGGACTGATTCTGCTGTTTCAAAAACGTTGTCAATGACCTCTACTGGTGAAAATGAATATGATGAGATAATTAAGAAAGTTAAAAAGCATAAAGAGAATCTTAAGGGAGTGAAACCTAAGTTTGTGATCGAGTGGGTCGTATTTTTGTTCCTCTTGGGATGCTTAATAGCCAGCTTAACTGTAGAAAAACTGCAGAACACCCAAATTTGGGGTTTGCATATTTGGAAATTGTGTGTACTTGTGATGGTTATATTTTGTGGTATGCTGGTTACTCATTGGTTCATGCATCTGGTTGTCTTCTTGATCGAGATTAACTTTCTGCTTCGGAAAAAAGTTCTGTATTTCGTTCATGGTTTGAAGAAGAGTGTTCAGGTATTTATTTGGCTGAGTTTAGTTCTTGTTACTTGGGTTCTTTTGTTTCTTCGTGTTGAGAGATCGAAGACTGCCACAAAGATTCTCCATTATGTAACCTGGACTTTAGTAAGCATTCTCATTGGATCATTCTTGTGGTTGTTGAAGACTTTGATGTTAAAGATATTGGCTTCCAATTTCCATATGAACAAATTCTTTGACAGAATACAAGAATCAATATTCCATCATTACGTACTTCGGACCCTTTCTGGACCTCCATTGATGGAGATTGATGAGCGTCAAAAATCAGCGACTCAATTGAGTGTTAGCAAATCAAAAGAAGGTAAAGAAGCAGAAGTGAAAAAGTTGATCGACATGCGAAATGTCATTAAATTGAAGCGAGAAAAAGTTTCATCTTGGCACATGAAGGTGTTGGTAGATGCTATCATGAATTCGGGGCTTTCCACAATCTCCAACTCATTAGAGGAAAGTGCTTATGAAGATGGCAGCGAACATGAAATTACTAATGAAGAGGAGGCACAGTATGTTGCTCATCAAATTTTCTCAAAAGTGGCTCGACATGAGAGTAATCACTATCGCAGGTGAGAAATTCAGCTTTTCATGATGCTTCTTGTGATTTTGTTTTTACTGCCATTTTTTGGGCCTCACTATATGCTCTTTATGGTCAGTTGCATCGATGAGGATGACCTCTTAAGGTTCATGATTAAGGAGGAGGTGGATCTTGTGTTTCCATTGTTTGAAGGATCAAACACTGGAAAAATTGACAGAAAAAGTTTCACAAACTGGGTGGTAAGAGTAATACATGAAACTTCAATAAATCTTGAATATTTTTTTATTTAGATTTTATTTTTTACTGTGGGTGGCAGTGTCCTTGCAAATAGCAAATATTAAGCACTTTTAATATTGCAAGTATGTAAACGTTGAGTATAAAAGTTTACAACGAAAAATTAACCTGCTTGTTTTTGTTATTTCGTGCAGATAAAAGTTTACAATGATCGGAAAACACTAGCACATGCTTTGAGTGATACCAAAACAGCCGTAAAGCAATTGAATAAGCTTGTGACGGTGGTCCTGATTATCGTTACTTTTATAATATGGGTTCTTTTGATGGAAATTGCAACCACGAAAGTGCTGTTGCTCCTATCATCACAGATTGTTGTTGTAGCTTTTATGTTCGGAAACACCTGTAAGACTATATTTGAAGCAATCATTTTCGTATTTGTGATGCATCCATTTGATGTTGGTGATCGTTGTGTGGTTGATGGTGTTCAGGTAACTGTTGAAAGAGCATGCTTCTTTTATATATATATATATAGATGTCTGGAAAATATTCCTAACTACGCTTGTCACTTGGTAACTAACAGTTGTTGGTTGAGGAGATGAATATTTTAACGACCGTCTTCCTGAAGCTTGACAATGAAAAGTTGTACTACCCAAATTCAGTTTTGGCTACAAAGCCGATTAGTAACTACTACAGAAGTCCGGATATGAGTGATACTATAGAGTTCTCAATCGATTTTATGACCCCAGCAAAAATAATAGGCAAGCTGAAAGAAGAAATAAAGAAGTAAGTTGACTGTAGCTTTATCCTTCCTTTAATTCCTGTATGATTGGATTATGAGAAAATCAAACATTGCTATAGTTTCAAGCCAATATCTTTATGCTTTGTGCTGCTATTTCTTACCAGGCATTTGGAAGCTAATTCCCTGTGGCATCCTAACCACCTTGTGGTGGTGAAGGAGATTGAGAACGTCAATAAGTTGAAGATGGCTCTCTACTGTACCCATACGATGAACTTCCAGGACTTTAAAGAGAAGAATCGGCGTAGAACTGAATTGGTCTTAGAATTGAAGAGAATTTTCGAGGAGCTGGGTGTAAGATACAATCTCCTTCCTCAACATGTGAATCTCAACAATGTCAATCAAGACAGGCCAGACGCAACTTATCCGACCACCTAATCACTATTTGCTTATTGCTCTCGAGTGTTCTATATGATAGGTAAGCATGCGCATTTTATTCCTATTTAACAAGGTGAACTTATACAACTCTGAACAATCAGCATCACCAAATCCCTCTTTTTGTAATGATAATAAAGGAGATGTAACTAATTATAGTTCTCAGGCCTTCGACATTCATTATATCAGCATTGCTATTCAGCTAATGTTTAGATGTCTGCTTTTTGTATGATTTGCATTTGTTCCATGAATAATCCCTTATTGTACTGGTTGTTATTCTTGAATTATAAATTTTGAGGATTTAAACTGTTTAAACTTGCATGAGGATCCTCGCTTGAGTTGCAAATTCAGTATTGTACGGGTTTGATGCAGTTCTTATGGTCTCTTTGTTTCAACTAGGAATGGCAACGGGGCAGATACTGTTATGGGATCTTGTCCAAGAGCGGTAATGAAGGCCCTTTAGTTCCAAGGATGTAATCTAACATGGATAAGGGGAAATAGTTTCCCGGAAAGACGTGCTCCAGGTGGCTGCTGCGTGTGTGTGTGTGTGTGTGTGTGTGTGTGTATAATATGTCTAGTTTTCAAGTTTACGATTGTATCTATGGAATTGAAGAGTTTTAAGACCAAAGCTATGTATCATGATGGTATTGTTCAAGTTTAGTTATTAAGTCTCGAGTAAGATGAAAGCTTTTCAACGTTTGCCAAAGTTTACTGGTCTGGTCTCCGATATTTGCTTATCGTTGGGGAGAATTTATTCTTTGATTTGAATTGCAGTTGTGAATACGTTTCTGGTTATTAGTGGTGTTGTGTTTATTATATTTGTGGACGTAACAAATGATATTATAGTCAATTGGAGAAGTAACCAATGAAGAGATTTGAAATCGCAAAATAATAATGGTAACATTGCGTTAAAGTCGCAATTTCACAATTCAGTCGCATAATCATAATTCCAACTTGAGACAAACATTTCAACCTTGTGACAAATCCGGTACATGTCGACTCAATCTAGTGGGATAACCTTATTCATTGAACCCAGGAGTTGAATTTGCCACATATTATGACATAAGAACAACATGATGTCAACCTGAAATCTTCCATTTCATCCTCTCATTTCATTCCCCTCCAATTTCTCCAACCAGTATCTAAGCCATAATTTTCTTGGATCAACCAAACGCCAAAGTCCAAAAGGAAGAGGAAAACATCTGCAAATGGTCTCTGTTTCAATGGCTGTGCAGCAGACTCCTGCCGCAACCGTGAAAAGGGTTCATCAACCAAGCTCCGAGTCCTTCGTCAACCCTTTGCCTCTAAGGCGATCAAAAGCTGTTATCTCTACAAAACCGAAGTCTAGAGCCAGGCCTCAAGTGCAGGCCTCTTGGCGGTGACAGGATTAACTTCAGCGGCATTGACAGCTTCCATGATGATACCTGAGGTAGCAGAAGCAGCCGAGTCTGGTGTCTTCCCATCTCTCAAGAACTTTTTGCCAAGTATTGTAGCAGGTGGAGTTTCGCGATTGTTTGAGCTGTTATTTGAGTTGCAAACTTTGATCCCGTCAAGCGAACCTGAGGAGAATCCAAAAGCTTGTTCCCCTCTGAAGTTTCTTGCCCTTTATCCTCGCAACATTTCTATTTTGATCATGTAGTTCGTGTTAGTATTAACAAGTGTTTCAGCTATAATATATGTTCAGAAAACAATCTTCCATTGCATCAGAGATGATGCATATGTAAATTTGGAATGGCTCACAATAATCCCAGGATGCTATTCTCTCTGCCCATGTTCATTGAAAAAAAAAAAAAAAAAAAGAAGGAAAGAAGAGAAAGAAGAAGAACAAGAACAAGGAGAAGACGAAGAAGAAGATAGCTTGATTTACAGTAGCAAATTTCAATAAATAAATCTGACACGGATTCACATCTTGAGCTCAACTGTCAATTGTCAAACTCATGGTTATATTAAAGTTGTGGTATTTCTGCAAATATTGGGACATTATTTGCATCAATAGAGGATATCAGAATGGAGGAATTGATGACGAAAGCTTTCATGCATCAGTTCATTCCGAAAACAACGCACAGAGCCAACACATAAATGTCTTAATGAAAACCAAGTCCTTTCAAAAATTGATGACTGATTTCTTTGAAGCAAAGTTTTTGATGTTATCTTTTAATCGCAACCCTTCCCTTCCTTTTATTTACAACTACTACGGGCCAAGGCTTGAAACCTCAAAGGTGGTTAGCCAACCCATATCCAGGTATGAATAAATATTCATCTTCCTTAATGTAAACATGAGTTTCATTCAACAGCCTGAAACAACCAGTTTAACCATCTCATTTTGCTAAAAGTTATTAAGCAACAAAAATCAAAATTAAAATCAAAACAATAATTTATAGTAGCAGCAGTGAACTTACGACAGATGGTCTTATTCACGGTTGAAAAGGAAAGTAATGAAGTGCCATTTTAAGTAGTTCACCATTGCCTCTTTCAGAATTATCGATCAAAAAAGAACCCCAAAGTTCTTTGCTTTTGTTACGGTTTTGAGTAATTCTACTTAAATATCAAATGGCTAAGAAATCTATTTGCTTGATCGAAAAAAGGATCAATGGATTGTCTGCTGGCTGCTACATGAAACTTAAATCATAGCTACCACCGTCTCCTTGATTTTTATATCCTCTGATTAAAACCTAAAAATTACTTTTTAAGGAAATTAAATTAATTTATTTAAATTTTATAAATCTTATCTTAATTAATAAACAGTAGCAGTATAAGGTCAATAAGTCACTCAACCTGCCACCAAATATATTTAAACTGAAATTAAAAATCTTTTAACTCTTAACTCTACTTTGAAAATGTTTATAATAATTGGATTGCCCTCAATTATTTGCATCAAACATATATAAACAGAAATAATCCATTTAAATATACCAAGAAAAAGCACATAAAATTCACCTGAACAAAGGCTAACTCACCAAAACATTAATTCATACAGGTATCTAGTAGTTGTCTTGATGATCTAAAGTGCTAAAAACTTTAAAGCGAATACACTGCATTTAGACTGATCTGGGGCTCTAAACCACCACCGGAACCTCGATATTGGTTGGGGGAACAGGTGCTTCATACTGTTTAACTTTATACTCTTCCTCGTCCTTTGGAGGGTGGATCGTCACAAGATCAGGTAACGGTGTCATAGGACCCTGCTTGCCCTTAGGATCCCAATCAAGCATGATTTTAACTTTGATACCAAGCACACCCTGAAAACATTTCAGACAGAATAAGAGGTCTCTCAGATCCATCATGATATAAATATTGTGCGCGGGGTTATACAAGTAGAAAAATTTTACAAAAAAAAAAAACCGAAAATGGAGATCTCTCAAGTCATAACACCAAATCTCATAGTTGGATAATAATAGCAGCAAAAAAGCCACCAAAAAGCATTCTAACTGACCTGCCTAAGAAGGACGTGTCTTATAGCAGAATCAATATATTCCTTGACAGGATGACCAGAGGATATCATGTAACCATCCTTGAACTTCATAGACTTAGCACGCTGGGCACGGAGCTTTCCACTCACAATGACCTGGGTGCATAATCACAAAATATAACTGTAATGCGCAAATGCTTGGTGAAAGCACTCAGAAATAAAGAGAGAAAAAAAAAAAAAAAAGCTAGTGGATTTGCCTCGCATCCCTTGGCCCCACTCTCCATGATAAATCTTAGAACACCATAGCAAGCCCTACAAACATGAAAAAAGTTTTAACGTCCATGATCCATAAAAAAAAATTGGAGGAGCATAATTAGCCTCTTATTTATTTTTACAGGTAGACATAAATGCTAACAAACGTTTGAGTATACAGAAACTCTTCTAATTTCTATGTGTATGATAACATTCTTAGGAGTTTGGTTAAAAAAAAAAAATACAATTAACTTATTCCAAATCTACATAAGGAAAATGACGAATGAAAATTAGCTAGCCAGAATGAATCAATCTTCTGAAATAAAACACATGCAACCTAAAGGAAATGTACAGCATGTGGAAGGGTATTCCAAACTCCAAGCACCCTAAGCTGAGCACAAGTAGCCTGACAAACTCCAAGAAATCTTTTATTTGGGCAATGATTATACCCCCAAGCCTTTCATGCAACCAAAGGAGGCCAAACAATCGTAATACATCAATACCTGTACAGACAGAAGGTTGCTAGATAAAACGCATTGCACAAAATATAAAAAAGACCATCACTGTATCCTCAAATTTGAAAAGCAGGAGGTATGTCTGAAGGTACTCTTGACTACAAGGTCCAAACTCTCACAGAAGTGCAAGAAGCCAGCCATAGTCTCCATAATCTTTATTTCAACATACACCCCAAAACTTACAGGTCTATCACCCAGGAGTCAAATGATGCTAAATGGTGCTATTCAAAAGATTAGGTTTTAAAAATATTAATGAATTGAAATCGAGCCTTAATTTGTAACAAATTAAACTTATATACAGAGGGATAAATAACAAAACAGGTAAAATAGAGAACTACTTGTCATTGTTCAGCTATAGTCATCAGGCAAGAACACATTGCACACTATGTAAATCATGTTTAAAAAAATTTCACAGAGACTCCTACCTCATATGAAAGTACAATATATTACAAATACATGTATTAAGCAACTCGAATATAAAAATAGTACTATACTGACAAAGTCTATGCTTCAAAATAATTTTTCTTCCACAAAAAGACTGACTATAAAATAAAAGCAGAATAGTATTTGCTCGTCGAAAACTACTATCTAAATTGGTCTTACAAAGAATTATATATATGCAAGTACTTTTGCATGACCTAAGATGTCTTAGACCAAAGTAACAACAGCTTGCCAGGGAAATCAAAACCAGGGGAAACAAAGTCACGCACAAAACAAACCCAAATCTTATAAAAAAATCAACAATAGCAATTATGTATTTGTTATATATACCAATAGCAGTGTCAAACATGTAAAAAAATGATATGGCACAAAATTTATTTCATTTACCTTCGAACAGCAAGGCCTCCGAGGAGCTTATAGCGCAGGGACTCAGCTTGAGCAATGGCACAAAGACCTCTGTTGTTAACTTTCTCAGCATAGAGTTCTACACTGTTCTCTGGAAACTTGAACCGTTTCTGAACAACAGAAGTCAGCTCTCTAATCCGTCTACCCTTCTCACCTGAAATCAGATCATTATGACTCAAGTGAGAATTATACGATTGAAATTAACATTTCAAGGCATGGTAAACAACTTTAGGGAAAAAGAAAATTGGGAGAATCACCCAGAACATTTTGAGTACGAGTAGCTCTGATGATGATCTCAGTACGCATAGGAGTAACCCTAACTTCAACTCCAGAGTAACCATCCTCAGCAAGCTCCCTTGTCAACACCTCGTTCAGTTCTGCATAAAACACTCCATCCGCGACAAACTGTCCATCCAATCAAATCATAAATAAAAAAACTTTAAGCATCATATGATTTCCGCCCAATTGAAATAAAGTTTCCATCTTTTTTTTTGAAAATCAAGTTCACTGGGAGACCGTATTATACTTACAATAACTAAAACATAAAATCATTTTCAATTTCTAACTAATCTGATACATATTATATACGTGAACATCACATCTAATATCTTCCAAATCAGAGAAACAAACATAGTAAGAGTCATTTGATTTTCAAAATACTTTACAGAATATTCAGGAAAAATGAGTCAAATTTATTTCTTTTCCTACTTAGCGACGAAACTAAAGTTCGAAATTTCAATAATTTATGGAAAATGATACGTAAAAGAAAATGAAAGAGAGAAAGTGAAGGAAGGACGAACCTTGCGCTTCTTGCTAATCTGAGCCGCCATGTTTTTCGGGGAATCGAGAGAATTGGCAAAGTCAAGGTTACGACGTGTTTCTTCGCCGCTTTGGGGGTTTGGGAGGATTATCTTACAATCAGACAAATATGTTGATTATTGAGTGACTCTAGGGCTTGCCAGGGATATTCAGGGGGCATTTACTGGCAGTGTGGCACACCCCCTAGGGTTTCGATTCGGTTTGGACTTTGGCTGACCCAGATTCGATCCCCGGAAGCGGCGTAAAGTTTTAGTTATCCATAAAAAAAAATAAAGAAATGAAAAGAGTAGAATTACCTTTTTTTTTTAATTGTTTTAAATTTAATATTACAGTATTTATTTTAATATAAAATTTTAAGTGTACATTATTACATACTAAATATCTGCATAAATTTTTTTATTTAAAATTAATTTTAAATATATTAACGAAATATTTAACAAAGTGATTCTTTTATTGTCATTAAGTGTGATCCAAAAATCATCAAAAAAAAAAAAAAAAAACTCAGTAATACAATTTAATTGACAAATTAATCCTTCAATCCAATATTTTAAAGATAGCAAATGAAATACATGAAAGTTTTGTCTGTGAGGCAAATACATTGCTTTATTGGTACATTACAGTTTCGCCAAGGGAAACTGAACATATGGTCTTATCAATGCAGATATCCCCAATCATTTTAGTTTGGTGGGGAAATTATATTATTACGATTTTTTACTTTAAAACACCTGCCCTTGGTTAGATACAAGTACAATTACAGTCCAGGAGTGGCAATCAACATATTAATCCTTATTCTTTTGTGTACTTCAAAAATTTTTCATGAGCAAAATAGGAGGAAAATTGAGCTGCTATGATATGAATATGTTCTCTTCCTGGGCGTTCAGTTATTCACTTCAGCAGTAATTGTAATCACAGGCTAGAAATCTGAATGATATAAACAAACTAGACTCAAATGAGTAATGGGAGTGCGACCGAGCGCGCATTCGGGCTTCTCGTTGCACCATTCCATGATGCAGTTCCTATAGACAGATCATGGTATAAAAATGAATTTTTGCAGCTTCTACTAACATAGAATCCACATTAAAGAGTCCTCCAGTGCAAGGGGAAAAAAAAGTACCAGCAGAATACATGACCGCATGGTGTAGCTGTCGGTTGCTGGCGATTGCTCAGGCACAGAGTGCATTTGCTGACACCACCTGTTGACTGAATTTGCACGAGCACTAGCTTAGTTATGTATGCAGAGAAGTCCCATAAACAATAACCAGATTGATGAGTTTAATTTGCAGATGGCAGCATTTTTTTTAAACTATTCCATGCAGCAGAAGCAGATTTTGGGCATTATTATCTGTTATTATTTGGCGAATTGTTTTAAATTTGGGATTCATCAATGATAAGTTTCTTTTTTGAGGAGATCATGCTCCATTACTGTTTAAAACTTTCGATGAATTGCTCCTGCCAACGATTTGTAATGCAAATACCCTATCATTGATCTTGCATGGTACTTGTGATCTCTTAATCTAACACCTTCCTACAATGAATGTGGCGCTAGGGAAAAAAAAGTACTAGAAGATGATGAAAACAAAATGTAGTAAACAGAATATTCACAGAGGAACTTAAAAATTTACATCTGACGTTGATTCGCCAGCACAACTACCCTGGTTAGCCTCCACCGCTATCAAGTTGCCTTCTTCATTTAAAACAGGCAGCCCTCGCCCTACATGCCCAAACAACAATGTGTCAAAGAATACATGCTAATCTACTATGGCACAACTATTTGAAATGAGGATAAAGAAAATGTCTTAAATATTTGGTTTCTTAGCTCACAGAGTAGGTTTCACTATCCTCTATCTCAAGAGCTTCACTAAGCACTAATAGTCAAGAGCCCAGATTTCATATCAGTTGATTGAACTGATACTTTTGTTACAATTAAGTTGACAGTCATAATAGCAACAATCCAAATGATTCAACTATAGGCAAGGAATCAAGTTCAGCATATCAGACTATAAGGTAACCATCATGCATTTGACAATTGGCACAATATAACCTTTTAAAGCTGCAAGCTTATGAAAGCACTATAAGGAAACTTTCTGCAAATTAACCTGTTGGACTTTGATGGGACCCCAACGAGCTCTGATGAATTGAACTTACAATTGAAGATAAGTTGCTGCGTCGCATGCCTTCAGCAGCAAGGATGCATAGCTGAATTAAGAGGAAAACACCAAGGACTTGGTACCTGCAGTTGAAGGCAGTCAAAAAATTAAAAATAATTAGAAAAAAAAACAAGAATAGAATCTTGTAAGGAACATCTACTATCAGTACAATCAGACTTTTCCTAGAATGACGTTGAGCTCCAAACAAATAAGAGAAATGCATCAAAGCAAACATGATGTCTAGTAGGAAGTAGAGAACCATATACCTGGGTCTCTGATTTATTGGCTTCCCAATGAACACATAGCGAATGCCAGCAGCACGTTTGGATATATGATAATAAAGACCTGCCAAGGGAAAATTAGCAATATTAGGATGACTAAAGTTCCTCTTCAAAAATACCTTAATAAGTATAGAAAAGTAAGTTGTAAATACCTTCAAAGTAGAAGAACATGAGGTTAGCACGTAGAACCAATTGCAATAATTCACGAGCTACAGGTAGCAGGTGTATGGAACAGCACCAAATGATATCATCTAAAGGACTACATCTTAAAAAAAAAGAATACCTAAAAAGAATTAAGTCAAGTTTGCAAGCAAGAGCCCCAGAAAAGAAAAGGGTTAGCAGGGGGGAATAAACAAAAAAGTGTTATATATATGAAATGAACTCTTCCAATAATAAAAATCATAACTTTCTTACTGCTGGCCATCTCTGAACTGCGTGCAACCACATTCCACTCGGTTTCTCTTTCAACCTCAACAGTGCAGAACCTGATTCAGTTGATTCCGAGGGTAGTGAAATTTCAACCCCCATGGATGCCTCTACTTGACTCCTCTCAGAAGCATTGTTACTATAGAACTCATCAGACTGCAACTCAGCAAGGGTTATACCACGGGATGCAATCCTAAAGCTGCACAAGGAAATTTCACAGACATCTTCAAATTCCGGAGAATGTACCAAATGTCTATTTTATCACCAAACAATGAAATATGGGAACACTAAAACGAACAAGAAAAGCAATGAAGAGTTTAAATTTAAACCTAATTCTGTCTGCAATATAAGGAACCGCAGTCTGATACACAATGAAGAGAACACGTCTAGCAGGTGTTGGGGAAGGGCCATGGGATCCTGCAACCTAAATCCCATATCAGCTATCAGAGAATAAATGAAGCGTAAGATACTAAAAATGATGAATTTAAATGCATATTGAGCAAGAAAAACTAGACAAATAATTCATTTCTTTTTTTAAAATATAAAACCCGAGAGACGTCACAATATTCTTCTCCTAGTGTTTGCTGTCCAGAACCATTTGTTAAAACATAATAAAGCATCTGACCTAGAAGTTTTGTCTACATTATATATTAAACAAAAAAAATTAGAAAATTAAAAATAAAAAACTTGAAAACCTTTTTGTTAGTTTTTGGGGATTGAAATTTAAAACTAACCTCATTCTGAAAAGCCACTGCAACTCTGGTGCCTATCAAAATTTACAGTTCTTCATATTTTACAAGGTATAATAACATTGCTGGAGAAACTAGAGGGGCAAAAATTGAAGAATTAAATTACCGAAAAGGTGACGAAAGGTGTCGTGGCAGGCGTCGTTGACGAAGGAAGTGTATTGGTCGTCTTTCTCCGCCGCTCTCATTATCTCTGGTTGAGCTGCGAGGGGGCATTGCTGTGGCTCCGGCGTGGTGGTGGGACCCGTTTCCCACTTGGGCCTGGATTGCCTGACCCGGGCGACTCGTTTTTACCAGATCCCATCTCCGAGTTTTTTTTTTTTCTCCCCTGTTTCAATGAAATCGAACCCTTTTTGTCAAGTCAAGCAGTGGAGTGCGGTGGCACAAACAGGGAGAAGAGACTGGAAGGAAAAACGGATAAACGACGTCGTGCGCCAAGCAATGAAAATGGAAAAATAAAAAATTGAGTGAAAATGGAAGTAAAAAAATAAATCAATAAGAAAAAAGTTTACGATGTTGCCAGGGATCGAACCCGGGTCGCCCGCGTGACAGGCGGGAATACTCACCACTATACTACAACGACCTTGCCTGAAACCATCGTCCAGTTTTTCCTTATTATTATAATTCTAATGTTGGACTTACATATTTCTTATCAATACTGGTACACGAGAGTGTCACGTATTCATGGCTCTGTCCGTCATCCATAGCTTCAAGAATCTTCAGGTCCCAACGCCCAAAAACGTTTCCATACGCACAAATTCACTCAGCTTTGCATCAAAGCAGGGAGTAAGCATCAGGAAGTCTGGTGAATCATGTATCACCACCCGAGACACAAGAAGCAAAAATCAGAAAAATCCCATTTGATGAAGCTCCAAAAGGATCCTCCTTCTCTGATCTCTGCTCTATAATGTTGAACGAGCTATAATGAGCAACCCTTTTGCACTTTTAATAATTAATGTTATATTAGCATTTAATCCAATATAAATTCCTGACATGATGAGGTTTTTGTTTAGAATGCAGCAATTACAGATGCTGATCACTATGGCAGGCTTAGGCTTCAAAGAGGATGTTTCTCATGAAGTCGTCCGTACTCCTTACTCAAATCAGCATAACTTTTAGTCCCATCTCTTAAACTTCTTCTCTTTTTTTTCTTTTCTTTTTTCATTTTCTTCCTGTCTCATTGCCTTTCATGTCACCTTGGCCTACAAATCAGGATAACGTGTATACTTTATTCTGTTAGAAAGCTTAAAACTTTTCTCTCATATGAATAACATTAACTCCGCAAAATAAGTAGAAGCTGAAAACTTCACCATTTTTGTTGTCAGGAATCTAACTCGATTCTGTCCTCCATGGAAGAAAGGAGAATGTACGACTGAAGCTTGAAAGAAATAAACAACCAGACAGCTATGCTTGGCCTTTTGATGAAAACATAAACATAGCTCCGATGGAGGACCCCCCCATCAGAGTTATGAACCAATAATCTTAAGCCTTCTTCTCCCACGTCTAATCTTGATTAATTTAACCATTTTTAAGTCTTTGTTTGTTTCTTTTATTATTTTGCAGTATAGGAACGAGAGGACGTCGGGCCAACCAGATTGACGGATTCTCTCATGCTGGGATGGCTAATACTGTCCTTTGTTTTGTCTATCGCCTTTGCAGCCTTGCTCGATATATGGCTGATGTATTTTGATTCTATAATAATAATAATAATGATAAAAGGGCGAATTTTTCTATTAACAACACGAACTCTGGTGAATAGAACTGCTGTTACCATAATTCTTTTACACCAAGGATCCTGCACACTTGAAAGGTAATCACCATTGAAAACGAAGGACAGTACAAATATTCAAGCATGCAAATATAAGTGAAAAATGAATTAAACATATTTGGAAAAAAAGATTGAATATTTTAAGGGAATACTTTGAATCTAACTCATGGCAATTATGATCATGACCCTGGTAATTAGAATCACAAAAACTAAAGGGGAAAAAAATTATATAAACAAAAAATAGTTACACAAAACCAGTTTCCTTCTGGGTGGGGAAGCAAAAAATCATCTGCAAATTAGAATCACTGGAAGCACAATTCAAAGATTGTATTGGGAAATCAACTGGTTTGAATCACTCTTTGATTGATACTATCAAAAGTTAAGGACAAAAATGCAAGCTTTGCCGCCCAAGCTTCAGGTTTGCCGCTACAGTTTAACTAAAGGTAAAATAAGATTCTATTTGTTACAGCTTCCTTAGCTTGTTAGAATTTGTTGCAACGCTGTCATTTCAGGAATTACAGTTTTTTGAGTCTGAACTGAACTGAACTGAACCAAGAATTTTTAACTTGGGCTGTTGTTTTAGACTGTAAGTACAAAGAATGTTTGATTGGATGAAGGGGGTCTCTGCTGTCTTTCACTGATATGATCAAATGGAACATTATTTCCATTTTTAGCAAATGCACTGAAAATTTCTTTGGCACTGCTGCAAACCAAAGCTTCATCCAGGTGGAATTTGTTAGGATATATGTTGGAAAAAAAAATTGCAATTTGGGATGGTGTAGAATACATCATATTTTGAGACTAAAATTTGGGATTTGATTCTTT
The DNA here is from genome assembly GCA_038381775.1 of Adansonia rubrostipa. Lineage (NCBI taxonomy): Eukaryota > Viridiplantae > Streptophyta > Magnoliopsida > Malvales > Malvaceae > Adansonia > Adansonia rubrostipa. The sequence continues at coordinate 1,214,857 of JBBYHM010000025.1, read as the reverse complement.
GAATTTTTCTTTTGGGTTTGAATATTAACCTTGAAAGTTCAATGTTCTTGTTTAAAATGAAGTGTGTAGGGGGCAATTCAATTATATGAAAGTACACGTTTAATGCTATTTTGTTTGGTAAATGATTTTTCTTATAGTTCTCATGTTCTGGATCCTCTGGGCTCTGGCAAGGTAGGCAAAACTTGGTTACAATGGAATATCAATGGTAACAGATCATTAATGTATTGCAATGTTAAAAAAATCGGATCAAAATTTGAACTGAGTTGGATATTTAAGTTTTAATTCAAAGTTTAATATTTAAAAATAGTTTTAATTTTAAATAAATATTAAATATAATTTGTAGTTACTAAAAATATGTGTTTGGCTTAATAATATGATTATTGATACAAAATTAATAAGTTAAAAGTTTAAATCTCATCAATTACAAACAAAAAAAGAGAAACAAAACTGATTTTTTATTAATTTTACCTTACTTTTTACCTGATTAAACTAGTTCTCGCCGGTTCAACAACTTCTAAGGTTAATACATTAATCTAACAAATTATTTATTCTCGATTCAACTGATTCGAATAGGTATTTCGGTTCCTTAACCACTGATGTAGTGGTTTTATATCATATTCATAGTTTTGTTGCCTTTTAACAACTGAATGCGTTTGTTGTATGAAATAGAAGAGAAGATAGCTGCACCGGGTATTTATGGTATAAAAAGCAACAGAGTGTTCTTCGTTGCCTTCATCATGTGATTAGGAACGTTGACATTGAAACCTGTCATTTTTGAGAAAATCATAGTCCATGTCTTATTTCCATGGGCGAGAACAACTCTGTAACGTGCGGATTATGAAAACTTGTCCCTTTTAGCGTTGCATTTTGGTCAAACATATGCACTGAATTTCAATCATTATGTGGAAAAGTAACCATTTATTTTTGCTTCTTGACCCCCCATCCACCTCGAGCACCGTGTTGCAAAATATTGTTGGTCAAAAAACAGTAATTTCTCTCAACCACTATATGTCCTTTCGGATCACTATCATTCACATTTGCACCTAAGCAATAGTTTCGCATGGTTGTTCAAAATTATGACGCGCAATTTGCAAAAGTTAATTTGGTCAACTTAAATTGCAGAGTATGCAAAAATTTTGCCAGTGAAGCAAGTGGCAATTAATGGTCTTTTTCCTTTCCTAATTTGTATTAGTTGGCTAAGTTTTTTCTACTTTTGTCATACTACAGGTATTAGTTATGGCTTTTGGTGTTACTTGAATTATTATCTTTGTCATTATGATGTAAAATGATGCTTAGACTCTGCACCAACTACCATGGCAGCACCTCTTCTTCTAGACATGCCATGGTTTGACACTGCAATAGTGCCTATGTTTTACCAGGTTTTCGTGGTTATATACGTTTACTGTTTCTCCGGTATTCATACATAGACGCACATACATATATGTATATATATATATAACATGAGAATTAGTACTTGAAAATTTGTTGGTTCATGAAGATTATTTGAGAGTTGAGACCCTCATTGGCATTGCACATATATGATTGAAACTGGCTATTCACAGTTTGGAAAGTTTTTCGAAATAAAGTTTTATCATGACAAGAGAGTTAAAACATCATAGCGTACGGTTCCCCCTATTGCAAATTATGGAATTGCGGACACTTGAAGAAGAATCGTTCTTGATTTTTATTGGTGAGCAGCGAAGCTTGCTTCTTCTGTCATATCATATATAGTTTCTCCCATACGATGTTTAACTTTTTATAGACCTAACTTATTTAAATTCAAATATAAATATTAAATACAGATATATTTATTTTTAAAAAAAAAATTATCAATTCAAAAAGTATTTTAAAAATTATATTTTTATACTCACATCTTGATACACATAATTCACAGATGAGTGCTTTAAATGAAAAAAAAAAAAAAAAAAGAAGAGTCATCCTTCTGTCCCAGTATCTTTGTCGAAGAATCAAAACCAAATTAAGGCACATATTATTGCAGGGCAGGTGAAAAAATTAGTAATGCAGAGGAGTAAGTAAGTTATAATCAAGTTTGCTTTTAAGTTCATATACCAACTTTCAGCATTAGCATTAACGGCAGCAGAAAAATATGGTTTTATCGTTGAAAAGAGTCTGATTGAATATGATCAGTCTTTTCGGAGGAAGATTATATGAAATAGTTTACTGCATATCAATATATATCAATTCTATTTAAATTATATCAAGTAATTTATATTTTTTTAAAAAAATTAGTTATTTATTATATATGTAATAATTTAATAATAAATATTTATTTTAATAATTTATTAATAATTTTAATAGTTGATTTTTTTAAAAAAATTTGATTATGTAAAAATATATATTATTTGTTACAGTTCTTTCCATTAATATACGCATTAGTGCTCATTAATGCAAGAAAATTTGCTTTGATTGTTGAAAAGAGTGTGATTGCTTATATGACCTGTCTCTTTGGGCATATTCTTTGGCTCTTAATATTGTCGTTATCGAAGTCTAAGGTCGTTGCTTTAATAATAAAACCTCTGATCTCCCCATCCCAAAGTTCAAAGGTTACAAGGTTACGTTACTTGAATTTCAGTAAACGTTGAATGTGTAAATATTTAATATAAATATATTTAAAAATAAATAAAAAAATACTTTAAAAAAATGATAAATCTGTAATTCGGAGAACAAGGGTAACCTGCTTTGCCAGCAGGGGAGCAACGGGGCGCTTCCACATGACCAGAACAAATGAGATTGGCACTGGTAGGCCCAGCAGTCGCAAAATTCAACCACGTGGAGCAGCATTAATTGCCTAAATATGTAAGCCCTTTTGAAATCGTGGAAGCAAAGCCGAACTACAAAACGGAACTTTGTGTTTCCCAAACTTTTTAACCAAATAAGCAAAGCAACAAATTTCCAGCTTCCAATGAAATAAACTGATTTAAAAGATCCATTTTCAACATTAAAGTAAATGAGCTTTTCTTCTTCTTTTTCCCCCAATTCCATGAGATAGTAGCCATTCAGTTAAAGCTAGTTGGGTTTCAACTATGCACTGACACCTCTGAAATTATAACTTATCAATTAAAATGATTCTTATAAAATAAGAAAAAAATTCAAGAATAAGATAGAGCAACCTAGTGCTAAGTGTTCGTTACCTCATGTCTCTGGCCTAAAATGAGCAGTTTGAATTTATTTAAATTGATAAAATTTATCAAATTTAATTAATTTAATTTAATTTATTTAGTTTTAAAATTAATTGAATATAAAAAAAGATTTATTCGATTAATCCATTCGATTTTTAAATTTGATAATAGAATAAATTGAACTAATTGATTTCCTTATTTTATATACTATAAATAAATTAAAATTTATTTACATAATAATTTAAAATTATATTATGTAAAATACAATAATTTTATATATAAATATAAATAATTTATTTTTAAATAGTTAAAATAAATTGATTAAAGTTGATTTTGATTTTTCAATTAATCAATTTTAATTCTATTGATTCTTCAATTTTAAACGATTTATTTAATTTTTTAAATTTTAAAATTTAACTCACTGAACCCTTACCTTTACTCAAAATTTTGATATTCCACTTTCGCATGCCGTTGACTAATAAATCTAGGAAAAACAAGATTAGAAAGATCGATGGGATTGGTGCAATCGATAGGTTGTACAATATGATAAATAGAAATTAATGAATTGGTAGAAAATCATATAACCGATAAAAGAATCAGTTTTCCATTTTATAAAATGAAGACTTTTTAAATTTATATAAAATCATATTATTAAATTAAATATGTATTTTTATTAATCATTTATATATAATATTATTAAATATTAAAAATTTTGGAAAAAGTAGTAAGTTAGAGATTGGAGAGAATAAAATTCCTAATTTGACTAACAATCAAAGCTTGAAATTAACTCAAATGTTAACTATA